>WWET01005221.1:30169-41214 GCA_011038615.1 Limnodynastes dumerilii
GTGTGCCGAGGGGAGTGTAGCGAACTTACGTGCACGAAAATACGCTCCGCGAATAAACGTACGGCACACGTAGTTCTGGATCTACCCCGATATGTCTGTTTTTTCGTGTGTTAGTCTGCAGGAAGTAGAAATTGAAAGATAGGTAGACTGTGGACACGAATGATGCAACATGGGTCAGAAAATAAACTGTGACATTCAAACATCTGATACTAAGATGATTAATGAATGCCAAGAAAAAAATACTCACACACTACAGTGGACACTATTATGCCCAACAACCAGGCGTGGAAGCAAAGAGAGCTGGATCTCATAGCAAGGGGGAGTGGTCTGAGTTTGGATGGAAATTCGGGAGAGGACTACATTCCCTCTCTATCCAGGGCATGCACAATGGATTCACCAATCGCCAACTGCAATGCGCATGTGGGGACAGCTGTCAGTAGGTGGCAGGTTGCACAATGCTGAGTTATTCCTGGCGAGTGTCTCCTATGGGTGCATTATGGGCATCTGCAAAAGGCGCTACTATCCTCTGGGCCATGCACCCTCCGCACCTTTTGCACCCATGGGACCAGATACAAAATGAATATTGACATTATTTATTGCAGGTTTAGTGCGTAAGTCAGGCTTTGCGAGCAGTTTACGCATTGTAACTCTGAACATATGGAAATGGTTTCTGTATGTTCAGAGTTGCGTATGTCAGGGTGTAAGTCTCCAGCAGGCAAATTTTTGCAAAACAGCCATTTTTTTTCCCGATCGGCATACTTACCCATTCATTTTTGGGACCCAATGCCCACCAGACCCATCGCACCCGCCGCAGACCTGTCGCAGACACCTCTGGAGAGGTGAGTGACCTCTCCGGGGTCTTTTAGGGCTAAGATTAGGCTCTGAGGAAGGAAGGGTTAAGGTTAGGCTCTGGGAGGGTTAGAGTTACAGTGCATCCGGAAAGTATTCACAGTGCTTCACTTTTTCCACATTTTGTTATGTTACAGCCTTATTTCAAATTGGAATAAATCATTTTTTCCCTCAAAATTCTACACACAATGGGGCAGATCCAGACCTATGGCCGCCATCGTTTTTACGGCGGCCATATGCGCAACAACTGCATTTCTGCCTTTCTGCGCATGCGCCAGGCAGATGTTGGAAGGGGCGTGCTGCGCCGTAACTATGCTGTAGTTACGGAAGGTAGGCGGGTTGAGGGAAATTAGATAGGGAGGGCTGGGTTAAGGGGTTACGAATAGATTCCCGGTGTATTTACCCCCTGTTACGCCGGCTGAAGTTAAGGTAGCCTTTAGCCGGCGTAACAGTGGGTAAGTACGCCTGGACAGGGGGAGTGTCGGTGGGAGAGCTTACGAGTTACGCTGACCGTACTTACGAAGTACGGCACAGCGTGGCTCTGGATCTGGCCCAAAACCCCATAATAACAACATGAAAAAGATTTTGGGAGATTTTTGCTAATTATTAAATTATTAAAAATATAAAAACCAAGATCTCACATCCATTTGGAATAAGGCTGTAACATAACAAAATGTGGAAAAAGTGAAGCGCTGTGAATACTTTCCGGATGCACTTCAGGGTTATGGAAGGAGAGAGTTAGGATTAGGATCAGGCAGCGGGTAGAGGAGTCTAGGTTTAGGCTGCGGGGATGGGAAATTTAGGGTTAAGCTGGAGGGAGGGGAGTCTTAGGATCAGACTACTGGAAAGGGAGTCTTAGGGTTAATGTACGGGTAAGGGAGACTTAGGGTTAGGCTTGTGGGGAAGGACTTTGGTGCTCTTTGAGGTAAAAGCTATTGAATTCCCAGCAGGTTCCGAACTGGCTGGGAAAGAACCACTCTTTCGAAAAAGACCCACACCCGTCATGTGACAGCCCTGCATATGTCACAATATGCGCAGTGAGGGTGGAGTGCATTTAGATTGTACATAATGGGCTGGATTTGGCTCTTCCGCATGACAAAGCATTCTGTATACACAGCATTACGCACGAAAATTAAAGGAAGGCTTATGGACACAGAGTCGGCCAAATCCAAACGCATGAGGGAAGAAACCTGGGAGTGCCGAAGCCTCTGGCGTGCGTACTTTAGAAACTCCATGCATGCGGGAATCGCACTTAATTCTGGATCAGACTCATAATAATTATTACGCCAATACCAAAAATAACCAGGAAACGCTCACACCATTAACACCAGGCAAGATCATCCCGTAAAATCGTTAGGCTTGCACCAAATTCCCACCTGCGTTTTTAGTGATGCTCCTCAGCTGTTGTGACACATGACTATTTGACTTACTGCCACCTTCTTGACACCTTGTACCTTGTACTAGTCTGGCTGGTTGTCTTTGACTGTTCATTATTTCTGTTCTAAATACAGACAACTAAAAACCTTTCAGTGAAAATGAATGAGCTAAGAGCCATTTAGACAGGTTCTGGACACACAAATGTGTTTGCCAGAGAGTACTTTTGTATTTGCTTATTGTTATAGCGTTAAATTAGATTTTATTATTTTTCTTTCGCCGTTAGTGTTGCTCTGACAGTTGCTTTAGTGAAACATTCTGTTCTGGGGATCAATGTGCTGGCTTCATGCAGTCACTTTGGAAGGGAGAGATGTATTATCTTCACACATATATTTTGTCCAAAATTGAACGTTGTCAAATATGATTCTTATTTCTCAGCTTTTTCGCGGCAATTATTGTCACATCTAGTTATCTGGCACATTCGACTTGTGTGTACTTGAAGTTGTAATGGACTGAATGTTATAGACTGAAGAACCGTCGCAAAACAGATCAAATTCCTAAAATAAGTTATCTGCTCCTGCTTTACAATTAAGTTTAACTTTTGAAGATCTGTAAAGTAAAAATTTATCTAACATTTTTAACCAGGGAAAATTTTAGATTTCAGAGCTATTTGGGTTAGTCCAGAGTAAATTGTCACTCACTGAGTTCCGAACATCCGATAGCAAAATATGAGTGTGGTTCACTGGTACGATGGTCTTTATTTTGAACGGTTATTGAGCTACTGCAGAATGCAGACAGTCGCTGGCAGTTGCGAAGAGTCATCCGCTGTAAGTGTTTAACCTAACCCTACCCTTAACCCTATCCTAATCCTCTATTTCCTGCAACCCAATCTTCCCCATCTTAAGCCTTAACACTCCATAACCCATAAGCCTAACCCTAAACGTCCATGCCCCGCAGCTTAAACCGAACCGCCCATACCCTGCAGCCTTACCCTAACCATCCATGTCCCACAGCCTAACAGTAACCATCAATATCCCGCAACATCCCACTACCCTTAACCCTTTCCTAAGCCTCTCTTCCCCGCAACCTAAGCTTCCTCTTTTTCAGCCCTAACACTCCATGCCCCGCAGCCTAACCCTAACCGACCATCCGTCACAGCCTAACCCTAACCATCAATGTCCCACAGCCTAACAGTAACTGTCAATTCCCCACAACCTTCCCCTACCCTTAACCCTTTCCTAACCCTCTCTTTCCCGTGACCTAAGCTTCCCCTTCTTCAACCCTAACACTCCATGCCCCGCAGCCTAACCTTAACCTTCCATGCCTCGCAGCCTAACCCAAACCGCCCATACCCTGCAGCCTAACCCCAACCATCCACGTCCCACAGCCTAACAATATCCGTAAATTCCCTGCAACCTAACCCTCCATGCCCCACAGCCTAACCCTAACCTTCCCCATAAGCCATAACCCTAACCTTTTACCCCCCCATAGCCTAACCCTAAATTTACCCACTGCAGGCTTTCGCTATTGGGGACAAAGAAATAGGTTCCCATTCTTAATAGTCCAATTTTTTATAGCTTTACAAGCAATGAGCCAGATCCAGAGTTCATTATGAAAGTGTATTTACGCTAGCCACTTGCGTAATTACGACTATTTGTATGTACTGCGTGCGGCAGATGTTAGGCATTGTAACTCTGATGGTACGTACCTTCCTTGTAAATACATATGAAGGGTCGGATCATCCTTATGACGGCTGGAAATACGCTTTTGTAGACGGAGGGAGGTATTTAAGTACAGTATGGGCTGTGTTAGGCCGTTACATGTGACAATCCATTACGTACGACCGTACTTACGCAAGGAAAAGTTAGGGTAGGGTTTGGTACTCTAATCAAGTAAATTACGTGATACCGAGGGTAGTGCCCGGGGGGGAGTTCATAGTACTTACAATCGCATAAATACGCTACGAGATCGTACTTAGGTTTGGATCTGGCCCAGTGATACAGCCGGGATTTAGCTGTCAGTTGTATCATATTCTAAATACAGCCTTTTGGAGAGCATCCCAATATGTAGGCAGGCTGCATGCATACGGATATAGAGCAGTAATTCTTAACAGTAGCTACTTGAAAACACATGTGGTGAATAGCAAGGTTGTACATTATAATGTGTGCTGTAAATGGTGATTATGATTTGTACGAACACTTCAAACACAACGCAAATAAACTACAACCACATCCTAGAATGATTTTAGGCAAAATGAAAAATGAAAAAATAACTATTAAAATAAAAATAATATAAATTATTTTATGCCTACACGATGTTGCAGCAGTGTTTTCATCTTTTTTGTATTTCTAACGCGTTTGTCCTAAATAGGTTGTGGATCGTAAGACCTTAGACAGGACCTGGGTCTCATGGAAATGTTTGGACGTGATTTGTGCTTATTTCCCTCTGCATTCAGGCCTGGATCAGGTACAATTGTAAGCCCTTACTGTACATTGTCTATTAGTCTCGACTCCTTCCCACCTATAAGACAACCTTTAGAACAGAAGTGGGTACTTTGTGAGTTGTGTTAGGGTCTAGATCTGATTTATAACTGAGGTGGAGCTGATGTGGACAGCAATAAAGGACACTAGGACATTAGTGACTCGGATAACCAGACTGAGCTCCATGTTCATCTCCATGTCTTCTGGAAAGACTCAAAGATACTGATTTAATGAGTCATTCTCAGACTGTACCGTCTGTGTGTACTGACACCTGCATGATTTAATCTTTGGGACAAGCATATACTTACTGGCAGGATCAACCAGGTGAGTGTGGGTCCCCATTGCGAATGGCTCTATTTACATAGGGCCATTTGCTCCCAGCCAGTTACTTGAAGAGGCATAGCAAATCGATCCCTGGAGCACCGAACACAGTGCTCAGACAGGTAAGCAAACCCACTCCCCCCTAATCCTATCCCTAAGTCTACCCCCCACTGGAACCTAACCATAAATCCCACCCACAGCCTATCCCAAACTCCACCCCCCCACACAGCCTAATCCTAAATCCACCCCCGCAGCCTAACCCTAAGTCCCCCCCTAGCAGCCTAACCCTAAGTCCCCTGTGGCGGTGCTTCCGAAAATGAATGGGTGAGTATACAAATCGCATACTCACCCATTCATAAAAAAAATACTGAAATGGCTCACATTCGAAACAGGGATTCCACATTCGGAGGACTTCTTTTTCTTGCCGACATAGGTACGGAGAGGCTTCCCTCCACTTCTATGTCATTTCATGGCAATTATGTGTGTCTATTGAATTTGATCATTTTTTAATAAATAATTCATTTATATTTCTCCTTTGCGCATGTAACCATTCATTCTGGACACTGGATCTGAGGAGTGTTTATCAAGCTGATTACGAGTTACATTTGGTCGAACTTGATTACCACCGTGTTTACACCCTGTGCAGATCACATTTATCTTGATATTTATTACAGGATATATACAGAGTTATATTTTATGGTACAATTTTAATATTATCTTGTTATAATTTTATTGTGCTGGTAATATTATCTATCACAAGGAAAACGCTCCCATGGTACTATAAATCTTTTTTGCCTATAGTCTTTTGCTGGAGAATTAGGACTCTCCAGTAAGTATCTAGGAGCAGCTCCTATTTTAGCGCATACAATCAACCTCTCTCCACTTTACCCTACCCTAACTTTTCCTTGCGTAAGTACGGTCATACGTAATGGATTGTCACATGTAACGGCCTAACACTTACTTTGCAATAAGAGGCATTGCAGCAGGAACCCGCAATGAACCAAGTAGCGCCGTGCGGGCTGCGTGCAAACACATAGTTTCTGAGCATGCACAGATCAAGGTCATGCTAAGATAGGCTACACGATACACGATCAGGTGTAAGTTCATCTGTGGATCAATGTGTCAAAGACAAAGTTAATATCAGTACAGATTAACACAATACGCTCAAGGATCAATGTAAATTACCTTATCATATTGGCAGAACACTTACAATACATTTTATTTTTGGAAAACAGTTGTTTTTATTATCAACTTGCAAACCATCTGTCTCACTCCCTGTTGTTAAAAACCTGTTATGCATCATCTGATTGCTCTTACCATTTGTTAGAGACACATCAATCACCTCAGGAGGTGAGGGCACAACTTAGGTGTTATCTTTTCTTTTCTTTTTTTGTCTTGGAAAAATCAAAATAGACACTGATGTGTCCCCAGGTTCTGTGGTTTTCAATTGGAATGTAGTCCCTTTGTCTTCATCCATGATAATCATTCATCTGCTTGGTCAGCATACGGAATTGTTGTTCCTTTTCGGTGCGTTCTTCCAGCTCTCTCCTCCCCTCTGTGTCCCTGCTCCTTCTCCTGGTTCTCTCCTCCCCTCTGGGTCCCTGCTCCTTCTCCTGGTTCTTTCTTCTCCTTTGTGTCCCAGCTAATGGCTCACTCCCCCCTTTGTCCCCTATCCTTCTGCCAGCTCTCTCCTCCCCTCTGTGTCCCCAATCCTTCTCCCAGCTCTCTCCTCCCCTCTGTGTCCCCAATCCTTCTCTCAGCTCTCTCCTCCCCTTTGTGTGCCTAATCCTTCTCCCAGCTTTCTCCTCCCCTTTGTGTGCCTAATCCTTCTCCCAGCTTTCTCCTCCCCTCTGTGTCACTAATCCTTCTCCCAGCTCTCTCCTCCCCTCTGTGTCCCCAATCCTTCTCCCAGCTCTCTCCTCCCCTCTGTGTCCCCAATCCTTCTCCCAGCTCTCTCCTCCCCCCTATGTCCCTGTTGCTTCTCCCAGTTCTTGCCTCACCCTCACCTCCTATTGTAATTTTCTATCTAAAGGGTGCCACACTCATTCATTCACACACATACACACTTACACATACATACATACATACATACATACATACATATATACATACATACATACATACATACATACATACATACATACACACACATACTAGATCTGGGGCTAGATTTACTAAACTGCGGAAAAGGAAAAATTGAGATGTTATTTATAGCTACCTATGAGGTTCTAGCTCTCATCTTCATATTATATACTAAAGAATGGCAGCTAGAATCCTATTGGTTGCTATGGGCAACATCTCCATTGTCCTTTAGAAAATCTTAGCTTCTCCCCCTATAAGAATAAAGTATGTTTACAAACTTGTAGCTGAGTCTATAAAAGCGGTATAAGGACATGGTAATACGATACATCAAGTAATCTACAGTAACAAATTGAATCTCTTCTGTAGTTCTATATTAGCTCTGATGCACAGGGTCCTCCCCTATGTCACTTATCCATCTCTTATAAACAACTTTATTTTCATATCTAACTCATGATCAGAATTATTATGCTTAATGTAGTTGTGTCACTGTTAGTATATGTAAATAGTGTTACCTGGAACTTTCATTATATTTGTCTCACATCTGTCATATCTTTAGGGTGACAGTCCGGCGCCACAACATCTGGGTATTCTTCTAGATAAATAAAGACATCAAAGAGATAAGGCATCCATGCAATTACTTTTGTCATATATTCTGCTTATTACTTGATATATCTTGTGCGGAGTCAGACGCTAAACACATAACAATGAAGCAATTGACATTCAAATGACATCAAACAGTCCCTTTTACTAGATAACAGTTGGAGTAGTCATTACTCAATATCTCAGCGCACAGTTATTTTACAGTGACATTGAGAGTTCTACCTAAGTCATTTTGCGGGATAAGCAAATGGGTTTACATAATGAGGATTTACTTCATTTTATAAGATCGAAAACACATAGGACAGGAATCTGATTTAATAGTAAAAAGCAAGTGGACCTACGAGACGTAGATATTAGGATGCCATGTAATCTTAAAAACTAAAACTTAAAACTAAAAATTAACCTTGACCCTTCCCCTAATTCTGACCCTAACCCTCCCCTTCTTACCCTAAAACTAACCCTCCCTTCTCCCTAGCCTGACCCTAACTCTCCCTTCCCCGTAGCCTGACCCTAACTCTCTCTTCTCCCTAGCCTGACCCTTCTCTATAGCCTAACCCTAAGACATCCTCCTCAGAGCCTCACCCTAAACCTCCCATTCTATGTCCCTAACCCTAACGCTCCCTTCCTATGTGCCTAACCCTAAGTCCTCCAAACACTAAAAGTACCCAGAGGTTACTTACCTCTGGAGCTCTCAGCGATGGGCCTGCAAGGGGTGCATTGGGTCCTGCGAAAATAAATGGTTGAGTATGAGTATTCATTCATAAAAAAAAAATTCTAAAATGGCTGCCTATTCAAAATAGAGACAGCCGAAAAGGATCTTTCGGCTGTCTCTATATCTAAAGGTATCCCATCGGAGCGGGGACTGTAACTGTCCAAAAATGCAGCAGTGAAACTGTAGATATTTTGCAACTGCAACCAAGACAGCATGGACAGGAGTGACTGATTCAACGGTGACTGCTAGGATTTTCCCCTAACCCTCCCCTTCTATCAGCTAACAATAATCTTCCCCTTCCCTTAACCATTGTCGTCCAGGAGCCTAACCCTCTTTCTCCCCTCTCCGGAGCCTAACCCTAACCATTCACATCTAGCAGCTTAACCACAACCCTCTCTGGAGCCTTGAAAAAGACTATTGACTTTAGTTGAAACGCGTTGGGGGTATTGGGATCAGTGCTCTCTCTCTCAGCTTGAAGGCACTGAGCAAGTGGCATGTTTAACGTCTTGGCCCAGGTTACTATTTCCAGCTGCCGCGGTGTTCATCCTCTGCAGAAGTTTGTGACAAAAGGAGATCAGGATCAAAAACCAGACAAGATCCTTAACCTGAATTGGGAGACTATTGATGAGCCTACCTAAACAGAAGAAATCTGTGAGTGATAACTTTATATATTACTGGGGGAACATTTTTAACTGTATTTATTGCACTATTAGTGCTGCGTTCTTTATGCTTCCTCCACCGATAGGTTGTTTGTTTACTACGCTTTTGGAGCACAAGAGTGCCCATCCTTTGAAAGGGACAAGGATTGACTATATACGAAAAGGAAGAATGGGAGTTTAGTCAACTCAAGGAACTCAATGTGCCAAAGCCAGACTTGATAAAGTCAATGCTATTTCCATATGTCATGTACTGTCATTCTACGTACATGACACAGGCGCACTCACCATGCATATGAGACGCATATAAGATGGGCATGGTGGTTGGACATTGGCATTTCAGTTGTACAGCAAGGAACACTTAAGGTAGGGTTATGGGCATGGATCCAGTATCCACACACATAGAGCAGGGGAATTGCCCTGTTCTCCTGTCTGCGTGATCTTGACTAACAAAATCCGTATGTTAGCCTCTGCATTTGAAGCTAACGTATGGATTTAACCCTTACCTATGGATCCGGCCCATTGCTGTGTGACAGATGACAAAGGGCAAGAAGTAAGCCTGTGTGGGAGTATTTAACAGGAAAAGACTTCCTCATCTCTTGTGGCAGATAAAAGTCACATGTGCCATATTGCCACCATCATGGATTAATGGATAGGATGAGGGGCAATTAAATACAGGAAAGAGAAATAAGAAGGGTATAAATGAGATGTGCACCACTGCAGTACTCATATATTTACATAATACGATTCAGTGGTCGAAGTGGAAATTAAGAAGTGGCGGTATGGACATTTAACATAGAAACATAGAAAGTGACGGCACAGATAAGAGCCACATGGCCCATCTAGTCTGCCCATTTGTTTATTGAAAACTATACTGACCCTAGACCCTATTTACCCTCAATTTAGTTTACAATTTAGGATACCCTTATATTTATCCCAAGCATGTTTAAATCGTTATACTGTATTGGCCTCAACCACCTCAGATGGGAGAATATTCCATTTATCTATCACCCTTTCAATGAAGTAATTTTTCCGCACATTTCCTTTGAATCTACCACCCTCCAGTTTGTATCCATGCCCTCGTGTTCTATTACACCTTTTCTTTTGAAAAATGGTACCCTCCTCTAGCTGGTCACAACCCTTAATGTACTTGAAAGCTGCTATCATGTCCCCCCTCTCCCTTCTCTGCTCCAAGCTATACATGTTTAGTTCCTCTAGCCTTTCTTGGTATGATTTGTTACAAAGGCCATGAACCATTTTAGTTGCTCTTCTTTGCAAAGTCTCTAATGTATTTGTCTTTCTGGAGATATGGCCTCCAGAACTGAACGCAGTATTCTAGGTGAGGGCGTACCAATGATTTATAAAGGGGCATCACTACTTCTCTCTTTCTGCTACTAATTCCTCTCCCTATGCAACCAAGCATCTGACTTGCCTTTTTCATTGCTTTGTTACATTGATTGGCTACCTTTAAGTCACTGGAGATAATGACTCCTAGATCCCTTTCCTCCTTGGTAGATTCTAATGTAATGCCATTAAGGAAATATTGAGCCTTTGGGTTTTTATGTCCTAAGTGCATGATTTTGCATTTTTTTTTTTGACACTGCAGTTGCCACACTCTTGACCATTCCTCCAGTCTACCTAGATCATCCCTCATTTTCTGTAACCCACCTGGCGTGTCTACCCGGTTACATATCTTGGTGTCATCTGCAAAAAGGCATATTTTCTCCTCACCTCAACAGGCAATATCACCTATAAAGATATTAAATAGCACTCGTCCAAGTACAGAACCCTGGGGTACTCCACTGGTTACCTTACCAGCCCCAGAAGAGATTCCATTTACTACAACCCTCTGTTGTCTATCCTGTAACCAAGATTGTATCCATGCAACTAGCTTAAAGTCCAGTCCTAAAGTTTCCACCTTATTTAACAGTCTTCGATGTGGCACAGTGTCAAAAGCCTTGCTAAAATCTA
>WWET01005221.1:82702-92894 GCA_011038615.1 Limnodynastes dumerilii
CCAACAGTGCACTGTGGGGAATGGAAGACTGCTGGAGACCATCTCCGTTTGTATAGATATGGATGGGGTTGAGAAAAAGAAGAGGGGGGCCCGTCTTGGGAGGGGGGGCCGTCTGAGGAGGAGGAGGGGGGGCCCGTGTGGGGGTCTGCACACGGGCCCCTTCATTTCTAGAAACGCCCCTGACTTCAAGGTACGTATGTGCGTATCTATCTAACCGCGCCCTTAAAAGCCCATTTAAATGTCTCGCGTAACTTTGAACGTTCGGATTTCAACCTCGCCCCTCCGCACGTATGTCCCCAAGTGCGATTCCCAAGTACGTGACTAATGGACTTCTGTGCGTAAATTCAACGCAAACAGTATAAATAAAGTTACTACTCATGCGCAGTTACTCCGATCCTAAAAATACGCACGGAACTCCCAGGAAAACGGATCTGTGAATACGGCCCAATATTTTTTATTTTTATTAACAACATGAATTTTTTATTTATTTATTACCGTCCATAGAACTAAGACTGGGGCAGCATGGTGGCTCAGTGAGTAGCACTTTTGTCTCTCAGCACTGAGGTGATGAGTTCGATTCCTGGACTAGGCCTTATCTGTGTGGAGTGTGCATGTTCTCCCTGTGTCTGTGTGGGTTTCCTCTGGGTACGCACGGAACTCCCAGGAAAACGGATCTGTGAATACGGCCCAATATTTTTTTTTTTTATTAACAACATTAATTTTTTTTTTTTATTACTGTCTATAGAACTAAGACTGGGGCAGCTCGATGGCTCAGTGAGCAGCACTTTTGTCTCTCAGCGCTGAGGTGATGAGTTCGATTCCTGGACTAGACCTTATCTGTGTGGAGTGTGCATGTTCTCCCTGTGTCTGTGTGGGTTTCCTCTGGGTGTTCCAGTTTCCTCCCACACTCCAAAAACATGCTGGTAGCTTCACTGGCTGCTGAATAAATTAACCCTAGTGTGTGTGTGTGTCTGTGTGTATTAGGGACCTTAGTATGTAGCTCCAATGGGGAAAGGACTGTTGTGAATGTGAAATATTCCCTGTTAAGCGCTATGTAATCTGATAGGGTTATATAAAAACCTGTTAATAAATAAAATAACTTATATAACACATGCACAATACTTTAGCAGTGATTTCTGACACTGTAATGCATTCAACGTGTCACATTCTAGCTTGAAGGCATGGTCAGCCCCCTGGACATGAACTGTAAACAGTTCATTATAACGTCTAGGTTCAGCTTTGGATCAGGTTCACTTACTTCAGCACGAAAAAGTTTAGGTAGACCCAGGATTTTGGAAGTCTGTCCATATAAAGGGGGTTAGCCATGTGATGATGAATTTACTGCAGGTTCCTTTGTATCTGTTGATATTACAATAGCAACTGCGACAATCTGGAAATCGACGTCAAACAACACCATAATTGCTTTTAATATCGATGGGCCGTATTCACAGATCCGTTAGTTAAAGGTACGCAATTATACGCACATACGTGGCAAGGCAACACCCATGACTCTCCCCTCACACGGACGGGTTTTCAGTGACTTACACCTCCATAGAGCACCACTATCTCTACATGAGCATTTACGTGCGTATAATACTTACGTACGTGCTTATGTAACTAACTGCAGCCTCAAATGGTCATTGAAATGCCTCCCCCCACCCACTTTCACGTACCTTTGTCCGTACGGATTTCTTTCAACCACGCTCCTCCGCACATATGTCCCCAAGTGCGATTCACAAGCACGTGCCTAATGGACTTCCATGCGTAAATTCAATGCAAATGGCGTAGATAAAGTAACTACGCATGCGCAGTTACTCCGATCCTAAAAATACGCATGGAACGCGCAAAAACATATCTGTGAATACGGCCCGGTATCTGTAATGTCGGCAGGAGTACCACACCAAAAGCGTTATGTTGAACATGGTTCATTAATGCCAACATTTACTAAATTGACAGTAAAGAAACAATAAATACCTTTCATTGTCCTTGCTTTGGCTTCTGGTAGACATCACTAGAAAAGACTCCAACTAGGAAGCTCTCTGGGAGGCAAGGACAGGATTGTCCATAGACCAGGAGGCTAGAGCAGGATTGCCCAATGCCCAGATTCCAGGGAAGGATTGTCCAGACAGGGGCATGGGAACGAAAAATTTTATGGGGGGGCAAAAGGCCAAGGACTACTGAAGCTCCTTTTTCATGAGGTGCTCCTGGCACCATGAGCCAGATCCTGATCCCTGCATGCTTTACGTGCACGCGTGGGTCCGCAGTTACGTAGCCATAGCAGGAAATGCATGCCCCCTGCACTCCCCAGATAACTACCTTAACTTTTACAACTAGGTCTGCGGTCATACTGCCTATTCGTAATGGGGCTTTCCCCGCCCTCTCATTTAAATGGCTATCCCGCCTGTAGGGTCAGCCCCTTCTGCATACTTACTGACATACGTAACTAAGTTACATATGTCAGTAATTATGTAATCGGAACATCTGGCGCGCACATACGCAGATGTTCTGAGACAGGGGACTTATGCAAATGACTTACGTAAGTTCCATGTCGTACCTAGGTCAGGGTCTGGCACCATGGGTCTATGATATACGCTGCTAAGGTTTTAAACCGTCCACAAGCCACAATTATTCGCTCTCTCTGCTGCATTGTCGTTCAAATTATAAGAACAGTCAATGGAAAGTACCGCTTCCCGGTCTCCTGCATCTGCTTATTCCTACAGCAAATTGTGATAGCAAAATAAGTGGAGATTATAAGAAAGAAAGAAGAAAATGTACAGAACAAACATGAAGACAACTTTACTTTTGGAACAGAAGTGACAACAGTTGACGAGTTCAAATAAAGCTATTATCGCTTCATCCCCATTTTTGCTTCATTCATCCTCAATCACCTTTTTGCAGAAGTTCATGGGGGGGAAACCACAGCCTTTGCCCCCCAACAAAAATCATGGGGGGGAGAGACTGCCCTCTCTGCTCCCCCGGTTGCTACACCCCTGTCCACATGAAGCAGCCATGGGGAGCAGAGCTCCTTGCAGGAAGATCTCTCTACAAACATAGCTGTGGGATTCTTTGTTAGTAGCCTGGATCCTTGCAGGGGGCATTGCAAGAGATAATGCCAGCTGCCAGCATAGCAAAGGCACAGTTGGTAAGTCCTTCTCCTGATGCACTCCTGTTCATCCAGTGACGACCAAGCCCCCACAGGCCGTCAAAATTTTCCAAATATCTAAGGATTCAGCAGAATCACTCAGTATAACCAGAACGGGGTATGGTGCAGGATCGACACGCAGTTTGCCGACATACATACATTAGACAACATTAAGTCTAGAAGGTATGAATAACGAGAAATGTAATGTAGACAGGGTTGTGTTTTCTACAACACTATGGTTCACAGTATGATTATGTCAACCTTACTGATGCCGATAGTGAAAATTCGGCAGCCCACAGCCTAACCCTAACTGCAACTTGCAGACAAACTCTAACTGCAGCTCACATAGTAACCCCGGGCCGTATTCAGAGATGCGTTTTTTCAAAAGTACGCAATTATATGCACGCACGTAGCAAGCCACCACCCACCAACACCCAGACACTCCCCTCTCCCGGTCGCGCAATCGTATACTTACACCTCCTTGGAGCACCTCTAACTTTACGTGTGTACTTATGTGCGTATATCTATGCCGTACATGCGATTCTATGTAACCGCGCCCTCAAACACTCATTTAAATGCCTCCCCCCACCCTCTTTCACATAACTTTCAGGTACGTATTTCAACCCCGCCCCTCCGTACGTATGTCCCCAAGTGTGATTCATATGTCCCATGCACGTATGTCCCCAAGTGCGATTCACATGTCCGTGCCTAAAGCACTTACGTGCATATATTCTAAGTAACTTACATAAATATAGTTACTACGCATGCGCAGTTACACCGTACCTAAAAATACGCACACAACTCCACATGAAAACGTATCTGTCAATACGGCCCCCTAACCCTAACCCCAAATGTAACATTAAGTAAAGTACCCACTTGCCCTAAGTTCTGTCTCTGGCTCTCTCTGGCATGGGATACTGAGTTGAAGACTAAATCTGTCACTGGGGAAAGGGACGGCTGATCACCAGGGACATGTGACCTGCAAGGCCTGATTTAGGGGTGGGGTTGTTACCACCAGGCAGTCAAGGGTTAAAAGGTTAGACCAATCAGGGGAAGTTTAGAGGATATAGGAGGAGGCTTACGGGGAGGGAAATTTATATATATNCAGGGAAGACACGCCTTTCCAGTCAAAGCAGGAAGAATGCCCGGTGACTGGCCTCCTTGGTTCAAACGGGGTGTGCAATATGAAAGGAGTAGTGTTCTTGTGTTGGCCATTACCTTGTAGGGCAGTGAGAACAGGGGATGTCACCTGTTGTCTACCAAAGTACACAGTCCGTCCGATCAGTTTTTAATTAATAAATCTACGCCCCCTTTTATAAAGCCATAAAATTGTCTGTGTCATTATTTCATTCTTTTGGTATAAGGTGGGAATGACAGGTCAGCCATCTGTAGTTTACATCACTGGTAAAAATCTGTATGCTAAATGCATAGGGTAGATTTTGTTCCTTTAGTTTTAATGAAATTCCTGGGCACTAAATCCTATTTCTTAAAAGCCTCTGGATTTCTTCTGTTATTAGTAATTGTAGAATTCCTCCTTCATTAAAATGTGACTATTAATCTCCTTCATGATATTCCTATAAAATAAAATAAAATAAAATAAAAATGCTAATGAATACAATATCTATATGCGGTTTTATTGCTAAGCATTATTTCACACTTTATAGCCTAGAGTCTAAGTAATTATTTCCCAGAAATTTACATTGTATTATAAATAGAACATGGCCATATTTAATGCATAATGTTAATGCTAGCTACATTATTTCAGGAAATTTAAATCTATTTTTTACAAAAATCTATTTTGTAAATTTGGTGTTGCACACGCCTCAAGTAACCTACAAGTCTTCAACATGACAAGGCTCCATGAGTCTAATCTTAGTAAATGATCCATCTGTGTTTCCTCACATACATACTTACTAGGTACATTTCATGCTTTAATAACACCAAACAATATTTTTTATCTGTAATCCAATGTTTTTCTTAATCTTTGTAAGTCTAAACAGTTTCAATAGTGCCTGGCAGAGGAATTAGTTCTAATTATAGGATATGTATTCCATACTTCCATTTGAAATAGACAAGCGGTACAAGACCAGGCAAGTGAATTAAGAAGCAGCTAATTCTCAATTTAATTTTGATTCAGTGAAAAGTCGGTATTAGGGAAATATTTGGAATATGGAACATGGAATATTTATGGAAAAGTGACAAAAATGTTCAAATTAAAATGACAAGAAAATGATTTGAAGTAGATGAAGTTATAAAAAAATAAAGGTTGCCCATAACAACCATAAAGATTCTAGAGACCAATTTTCATGATGTACAGTTATAATAGGGTTTATTTCATGATGTACAGTTATAAAAGGGTTTATGCCGGATGCCGGAGGTTTTTTTTTTTTTTTAGATTTTAATACAGCAGTATAAATAAAAGCAAAACTATATTAAGATTATGTTTATATACATTAGGTTCAGTCTATAGATTTTTAGTAATTAACACAAAATACATTAGTAAAATGTTTTATTTTGTAAAATTTATACACTGCAAATTGTAAAGAATACACTAATGTTTAAGATTTTATTGTTTAAAATAAAACAATAAAAACAAATGCAGGACCGGAGTCACAGATACGATTTTGCATAGTTTTCCGTGCGTATATTTAGGACCGGATTAACTGCGCATGCGTAGTAACTTTTTCCACGCAAGTTATGTAGGATTTAGGCATGGAAGTCCATTAGGCACGGATTACTGTATCGCACTTAGGGGGGCGTGGTTGTCTTCCATGAAGTTACGTGAAAGTGGGCGGGAGGGGCATTTAAATGGCCTTTTGAGGGCGCGGTTAGTCATGTAAGCATGTAACTACAAATGTAGAGAGTTGTCACTGAAAATCCGTCCGTGCAAAGGGGAGTGTCATAGGAGTTGCCTTGCAACATACGTATATTTGCGTACTTTATACACTATACGCAATATTGGGTAGTGGTCACTAGGATGGGTTCTGTATTGGGTAGTGGGCACTAGGATGGGTTCTCTATTGGGTAGTGGTCACTAGGATGGGTTCTGTATTGGGTAGTGGTCACTAGGAAGGGTTCTGTATTGGGTAGTGATCACTAGAATGGGTTCTGTATTGGGTGGTGGTCACTAGGATGGGTTCTGTATTGGGTAGTGGTCACTAGGATGGGTTCTGTAATGGGTGGTGGTCACTAGGATGGGTTCTGTATTGGGTAGTGGTCACTAGGATGGGTTCTCTATTGGGTAGTGGTCACTAAGATGGGTTCTGTATTGGGTGGTGGCCACTAGGATGGGTTCTGTATTGGGTGGTGATCACTAGGATGGGTTCTGCATTGGGTAGTAGTCACTAGGATGGGTTCTATATTGGGTGGTGATCACTAGGATGGGTTCTATATTGGGTAGTGGTCACCAGGATGGGTTCTGTATTGGGGGTGGTCACTAGGATGGGTTCTGTATTAAGTGGTGGTCACTAGGATGGGTTCTGTATTGGGTGGTGGTCACTAGGATGGGTTCTGTATTGGGTGATGGTCACTAGGATGGGTTCTGTATTGCGTGGTGGTCACTAGGATGGGTTCTGTATTGGGTAGTGGTCACTAGGATGTGTTCTGTATTGGGTAGTGGTCACTAGGATGGGTTCTGTATTCAGTGGTGGTCACTAGGATGGGTTCTGTATTGGGTAGTGGTTACTAGGATGGGTTCTGTATTGGGTAGTGGTCACTAGGATGGGTTCTGTATTGGGTAGTGGTCACTAGGATGGGTTCTGTATTGGGTAGTGGTCACTAGGATGCTTCCTGCATTGAATTGTCTTTATTTTATTTTAAAACACTTGTCAGTAGATTTTTAGATTGTTGCTTTTTTGTTAACCCCACCTATAGTTTATCCGCTCACATGTGGCCATTTGTAGATATTTTTTCCACTTTGAATCCCAATCCGCCCCTGCTCAGACCTGTATAAGAATCTGTGTTACTAGATTGAAACACCCTCCCATCCTGACTTAAGAGAAGTAACACTTCTAAAGAGCTGGCTGAGGTCACGGGTGGGTGTCTACAAAGCACACTTGAAAGGTAATACTTAATGTAGTCCCTGGATATAGAAAGTCAGTCTCTACAAGTGGAAGTGGTTACAATAGGAAAGAATGGATGTACATGTAACTAACTAGTTAGGGAACAAAATGACCATTGATTATGGCATTCCGAGTTCCACCTCCCCAATCTCCTAGTGATAATTCTGTTGTAATGTGAATGCTGTAAAACTACATCCAAGAATAATGCTTTTAGCTTAAAAAGAAATTATGATTTTTTAAATTAATGCTCTAGAAGCGAATTCAAAGGTTTTGTTTTGCCTTTAAAGCATGACATTTTAATGCAAGTGTCTGCCCCTGTCCAAATGTACTGTATACTGTGCTCACTAATGTCTGTGTATAGTGCCGGTTTGCCCACAACTGGATGATCATGCCCTTACTGCACATTGATTAGGTGCCTTTATTTGCCTATTTCAGATGTGAGCAGGTGCAGCTTGAGTTCCGTTCGGGTCTGAATCAGGTGTGATGACATCTGTATTGTTTTGGGCATACGCTCACCTCTGAATCATCCTAAATAAAATTACTAAACAGATTTCACAACACCAAACAAAGCCCATTTTCCATACAGTGACTGCACTGTAAGGAAAATAGGCTTTGTTTGGTGTTGTGAAATCTGGTTTTTAAGGTTATTGGGGCCGATTCAGAGGTGAGCATAATATACGCTAATCATACACCCTGGTCAGGCATATAGAGTGGGCCCAGTGGTGTAAGTACCGGAGACAACGGAAGTGCTGAGCTCCGGGCACTAGCCCAGAGCAGGGAGCACACTTCATTGTCCTCCTCTGCCCCGCACTTACCTTTTAAAGACTCCGGTAAAGGGCCCAAGCCAGTAATATAACTATAACTGGCTGTGGTCCCCGTTAAATGGATTTTACTTACCTTTTGCTAGGAATACACTGCTCAATGTCATGATGTCATGCCAGTGCAGTACCCCGCCCCCTCGCCTCCAGGCGCCACAGATGAACTTCCGCTACTGAGTGGACCGGATATAGTATTTGACAATAAGAGGAAAAGAGATGCACATTTACACCTGGGCAAGATCACCAGACTGAAGTACAGCAGAGACAAATTCATGTATGTATATAAAGTAGAAGTTATAAAAGTAAGACTATTGCTGAGAGAGCATTGGGTTCATTATAATCATTTAATATGTTACTTTTACAGCATCAAGACACTGAACAGATGCACAGTACACTTCTGCAGCAAATTCTTACACGTACAGTACTTAAAATTCAGCAGCACATACCGGCCACCTCCAACGTGTGAAGTTTACACATTTGCAGCTTGGAACATTAAAAATGTTTTAATATGTAGGAATTTACTTGACATGAGGTAATGGATCATAAGATTACTGTACTTTACAGAGCTAAATGGCTATGAAAAACTCAAGATTGAATTAATAATGATAAATAAGAGAGATAGCCTGAAAAGACAAAATACAAAAAAATGTAAAAAGAATTCATGAAAAAATTGTAAGATAGAAATTTTACTGCATTTTATTGTCATACATAAATCTTCACTTTCCTTTTCTCCCTGACGCCTCTTATTTCTCTCCTTATATTTTTTCATTCATGGAATCCAGTCCATGATCCAGTCCCTGATTTTATAGTGTGTAACTTTCAAGGATGTGTATTTATGATACATCATTGCCAGTTCCCAGGGTACTTAACTTTATAGGACTGTCCTGTGAGTGGATGTCATCCTCCATCAGTAGGACTGGCTTACAGGGGATCTCGCCACTGTCTCAGCAATCTATTGATTCCCACAAGCATCGTGACCAATGGATGCCTTGAATATTTGTTAGTACGGTTTAATATTCACACTTAAGTAAGTTTTTTTTTTTCTAAAATATTTTTATTATATATTATTTGATAAAGTAGTTAGATGAAAAAACAGATAGTGTCCCTGATTTTATAGTGTGTAACTTTCAAGGATGTGTATTTATGATACATTATTGCCAGTTCCCAGAGTACTTCACTTTATAGGACTGTCCTGTGAGTGGATGTCGTCCTCCTTCAGTAGGACTGGCTTACAGAGGAACTCGCCACTGTCTCAGCAAGGTATTGATTCCCACAAGCATCGTAACCAATGGATGCCTTGAATATTTGTTAGGACGGTTAAATATTCACACTTAAGTAAGTTTTTTTTTTTCTAAAATATTTTTATTAAGGCTTTGATAAAGTAGTTAGATGAAAAAACAGATAGTCAGTTACCATACATAGTTTGAATATTAACAGAGGTTCAGAAGTGAATCAGCATAAGGTAATGAACTATATAGTTAGTCTTTTGAAGCCCCTTTTTGGATTATTTTTTTTTTATAGTTAACAGTTAACTCTTAACTATTAACTCCACCCTAAAAGTAAAACAAAACAACAACAGTAAACATCATTGCCTATTACCTATCAATTCAGAGATCCATCCATGTCCAAACCAGCGGGTTGCGCTGCACACAATAGTTTATGTTTGGTCAAGTAGACGTGTGTTTTATGTGTTAGGGTGCAGAGTCGGGCCTATTTATGAAACTTTCTATATGTAGTGGATCATTATTTTTATAACTAAATACAGTAATTGTTAATGTTTTTTGTATAGTATGTTTATTTTTAATTCTTGTTTTTTTATGATTATTTTTTATTACAAAAGTTAATGACAGCACTGGATGTTTTTAGAAAACAAATTTATATTACTTTTTCAGTGCGTTTAGTTATGTATCTTTGATTCATAACCAATTTTAAGATCCATTCACAGCTTACAAAGTCCACATGTACCTAATTATACGCAGGAAAGACTTACGTTCTTACTTTGCACTCCATGGGGAGTGGTTAATTGGTTTCCTTCTCTTCTCTGAATCAGTGTTGCAGATTTTTCACATGCATATATTTAGGTAAGTTCGCAATTTTAATCTTAAGTGTGCATGCGGTTGG
Source organism: Limnodynastes dumerilii (assembly GCA_011038615.1). Lineage (NCBI taxonomy): Eukaryota > Metazoa > Chordata > Amphibia > Anura > Limnodynastidae > Limnodynastes > Limnodynastes dumerilii. Next base: position 92,845 of record WWET01005221.1, read on the forward strand.
GTTGGAGAGAGAGAGAGAGAGAGAGAGAGAGAGAGAGAGAGAGAGAGAGA
>WWET01005222.1:13287-49829 GCA_011038615.1 Limnodynastes dumerilii
GCCCCTAAATAAAGAATAAACAGTGCCACATAAGCCCCTAAATAAAGAATAAACAGTGCCACATAAGCCCCTAAATAAAGAATAAACAGTGCCACATAAGCCCCTAAATAAAGAATAAACAGTGCCACATAAGCCCCTAAATAAAGAATAAACAGTATCACATAAGCCCTTAAATAAAGAATAAACAGTACCACATAAGCCCCTAAATAAAGAATAAACACGGCCACATAAGCCCCTAAATAAAGAATAAACAGTGCCACATAAGCCCCTAAATAAAGACTAAACAGTGCCACATATTATCGAACATACATAAAATGCATAGCCATATATGCCCCCTCCAAAAATGTAATTCCCAAAAAAAAGCCCATAATCTGGCCAGAAAATAAAAATAAAAATCTTTAACTGGTCTGATGGGGGTCCAGTCTTGTAAGCTTTTAATCCGGAGGGGTGGTCTTGGCAAAAAAAAAACCCTATACGGATGTCGCATACTATGTCCTGCAAGCAGGACATCCCGGCGCTAATGACAGGTCGGCTGGCACTGGGGTATATATATACCCTCTGCCAGCCTGTGAAATTTGCAAAGTCTCACAATGAAAATCGAAATTTCCCACGCTGCTTTAAGACCATTAAGGCTCCGACTAGTTTTTCACAAGTCGGATGTGCCTTGCACATCCGCATACTACTCTGAGTAGCACCTTACGTGCTATTCAGAGTGGGCTTGAATAGCCCGTAGTCAAATGCTTGTAACTCTAAATCAGGTTTCCAAGCCTCCGCACAGAACAAGTGATATATGGCTGGATCTAGACTTAAGTAAATACTTGAAATTAATTACTCCTGGGCTAAACTATGTTGATTGCAGGGGGTGTCAAATGAATTGTATTCTTTGTATGCAGGGATATATCTTTGAATCGCTTACTGCACATGGATACTGACCAGCTTTACTATCACACTGTTATTTAGACTTGGAATAGGAAACATCACCTCTCAACTCTAATACTGTTGAATGAGATGAAATATGACTCCCCTGCAATCAACATGGTTTAGTCCAATAGTAACTCATTTCAACCACTTACTTAAATCTGAACCCAGCCCATAATGAGTACCACCTATGGAACTTTTTACAATATGTCAGTAATGAACACACCTGTGCTCCAGCAGACCTGGAAATCATACACTGTTATACCACGTTCAGATTACCAGCCCTGCAAATCCCCAGGGTTTTCAAACCATGGGGGATTCAAGCCGGGGTTCGCGTTCAGATTGCCAGAAAAAGCCGGGGTTTTCATTAAAACCCCGGCTTTTAGCTGGTAATCTGAACGGGGTATAAGTGGTCCCTGAGGACCAGGGTTGGGAAACACTGGGCTAGACAGTCTCTTAAACCTCTCCCCACTAATTAAAATTGTGAAAAGTTGTGTAATGAAAAAACACATTTCCCAGAACAGTTATTAAAATGCTGAATGCTGATTGATCTGCACTTGAAAGAAGAAATGTCCCAACAGTCAAGAGATAAGCTATTTTTGTATTTAAATGCATTTTCCTAACATTGTTATGACACATCATTCACAGAAACAGATTTGGTCCTACAGGGATCCCGTGGGTACCCTGGGTAACCAATACAGTTTAAGTGAATGAGCGAGGCATCAGTGTTGCTGTGTGTCTGTATTCCAAGCTGTCTGTAGAGAGAGTGCCACGAAGGAATGATTAAGAATAAAGGAGAAGCCAGCATTTAAGCATTTAAACTTTAGACTAACAATTAAAGAATCCTTCCTTAAAACATTAGGGTTTCCACAATGGAGCTTTATTCTAAATGTTTTTGTTTATGTGTGAACTTTGTTCAAAACAAGGTAAAGTATTTAAATATGAAGTGAAATAAAATTCTAATAGTTTGAAAACATATTTAAAGTAACAATAACAAATAGCTTCAAAACATATTAGCGTTTAAGTGTTCCTCCCTGGTTACAGTGTTGCTCTTTATTTTGAAACTTATGCAAATCTAATTTAGCCATATTATGCTGTTAATACTCCCCATCAGAGACTTATCTTACATGTAAATTAGGATATGTATATTAGATTTGAAAATACACTATTATCTTTAATTGTGAATACATTATCTAACTGAAAACAATATATGCTGCTGAGAATTCTATTGCCGTCATTGTAACTAGTAATCTGGAAAATTCTTAATGAAAAAATGTCAGCACACAAAGGGCCTGATCCAGATCTCACATAAATGTCCAAAAACCTATCTTAACTTCTGTGCACGCATCTGCGTCCACCAGAATGTGCCCTCCAGATGTTGTGTTAGTGTTACGTTAGAGTTAATAACACTAGCATACCTAGCATAGTACGGAACTTAGTTCTGTACAGTGCCATTTCAGAAAACATGGGTTGTGTTTCCCCTCTGCCCACTAAGGTGGGCAGGGGGTAGCATGGTAACAGTACAGTGTGGGAGGGGTATCTTACACTTGTGGGGATCAGTGGTCGTACGCTTTAGTGATCCGCATGCTTTAGTTAAGGCAGGCTATGTAAGCTGCCATAAAGCCCACACGAGAGAGGGGAGTGACGGGGAGTTCACTCCCCTCCCTCTGTTGGAAGGACAGACTCCCGCACATAGGGAAAGTAAGCAGGAGACTGGATCCAGTCCCTAGGTTGAAACAAAGTGTTGTATCTTCTATGCTAACAAAATTGCTAATCATGAAAAACATAATTGAAAGGCATATATGAAGATATAAAGTTACTTAAAGATGTTTACAGGAAAACACATCACAATGAGTTGGGAGTTGATGATTTGGTCCTTTTAGTTTGATCCTACCAAATGGTTTTCTGGAATGGGGAGCTGGATAAAAGAATTATTTTAGAAAAACTCCTTTTAGTTGAATTAGTATCGCTCATTGGGATTGGGGTTATGATAAAATGTAACCTGAACTGTTCCATAATGTAATGAAGGGCCTGATCCAGACCTACGCCGATACGCTGTGCTTAGTAAAGCTACCGTAATAGACGGGAAAAAGGGCACCGCAAACTTTTTCCCGTCTATTGCGGGCCGTGAACCTAATTGAATAAGGCCCTATGTATGTACTGTATGTATTTTTACACATATATTAATGTATATATCTGTACATAGCATGACATTTCTAGACCCTTATATACCCCATATATATTATAGTATATGTTGTTCCCAGTCTCCTTACATATCCTGCATGTTATTTATACAGTGTGCCATTTACTGACCCCTAATATACCCAATGCATTATATGTGAGGTATATTAGGGGTTTAGATATGGCACACTATATAAAGTATATATGTGCTATATTATGGGTCTGGGAATGGTTCATACTATAAAATATATGGGGTTTATAAGGAATCTGGGAGTCTGGGAATGACACATTATATATAGAATGTGGAGGGACATTTCCAGACTCTAATATATCCCACATACATCATAGCATAAGCTATACCTATAACACATAAAATACCCCATATTTTCTTTACAGAGTGTGCCATCTCCTGACCCCTAATATACCTCACATGTATTACATGTGGAGTATATTAGGGGCCTAGAGATGGCACAGTAATAGTTAAAACACTTACCTGGCAGTTGATCCGACCAGGCAGCTCTCAGTCTGCAGAGCTGTGTTACTCACACACGCGTGGGTCAATGAAAATGCTGATAGGAGCTGTTGCTCTTGCACAGCTGCTCCATATTCGGCATCCAGAAATTAGAGCACCTGCACACACACACAGCCGGGGCTCATGGAGATAATGGGGCCCTCAGACGCCACCGCACCAGCCACTACCGCAGTGTCAGGGCCACATTTTGGGTGGCCACGGCCCACTGCAGGAAATCTAGATCTGGCACTGCAGTAGTGGCTGATGCAGTGAAAGCTGTGTACCCCATTATCTCCATGGGCCCCGGTGCTTTGCACCGCGTGCACCGCCAGTAGTTCCACCTCTGCTGCCGTCTCAAATATATTGCTTATAAAGTTAATTACGTATGAAAGGGTAATTGGGGTTTAGGATTCAAAGACAGCTTTCTAATAAATGTGGGCATATCCTACATGATCTATTATGAAGTATTTCTCTGTTTCTGCCCCCTGTAATAACATACATACCAGTAGCTCACTCAATGAGGAATGAAATATTACTTAGATGTGCAGCTTGAAATGAAATGTAAAAAATTAAGCCACCCCCACAAAGGCTGCTCTAAAGAAGAAGAGGCAGGACTATCGTTAAAGAGGGAGCGTTGGTAAGTACACACATAAAAAAAACCACAGATCATAACATTGTTGATCTGTGATTTTTAGGAGCTCCTAAAATTCAAATCAAACGATGCAGGGAAGAATCTGACAATTCTACTGCATGCTATCTGATGATTATTCTGTGATTGGAAGGATAATCGTTAGATATCTCTACAGTGTGTATCCTGCTTAACTCTTAGCCAACAATCAGAAAGTTGACATCTTTAAATTGCTACAGTCTACCACCTTTAGAGTCGCCTGTCCCCCTAATCCCTAGCCTAGCCAATACCTTTTTGGTCCAATTTTGTTCATAACTCACCGTATAAGTGAGTGGTAGCAATCTTAAACTTTGCAGGAAAATAATTATATAGCAAATATATCCAAGACTTGAAAATATGAGTGGAAGTTCAAAGTTCCAGAGAGAGCAGTAGAAGATGCCTACAGCTGCTCATCAAAGGATCTCAGGGAACAAGTAAGCCCTTTCTTTAACAACAGAACTTCCATTTTGCGATAGCAATCTTATTGAAAAACAAGTGAAGAAGAACTAAGCGCTGATTTCTCCAGCACTGTGACTTTACTAAATGCCAGAAAGAAGAGAGAGCAATTTTTGTATCTCTCGTTTGACTTCCTAAATCTCCAGTGAAGCAGACTGAGATAAATTATAAAACATTAGTTTTAATGTGTGATATGTTGGCTCACCACCAAGAATGCAATATGTTAATATATATAATTAGAGACATATGAGTATATGGATTATGTTCCTATTAGCAGAATACAGGATTCTGATCCAGGCGTAATTTTAACAGCATTGTTATAAAATGCAAAACCCGGCATCTAGCATTAAAAAATATACCCTGGGCGCTATGTTGTGCTCAGTTAGAAATTCAGCCGACAGAAATGAAATTTAATACATATACCCTATGGTAAGGAGAGATTTAGATGTGTGCACAGAAAAAAAATAATTGTCTTTTTCATATATTCTTCTATGGAGTACAAAGTGTTCTGCTCATTAATAGACATCAAAACATATTTCCTTTGATAATAGTCTTTGGAAAATTTGTAATTGTTAAAAATGTAGAACATATTGTTCTACTTCATATTGTTCTACTGGTTTTACTTCTAAACCTTAAGGATTAATTTTATTTATTCATAGTGTTAGCTAAGGTACAGTTTTCATTTAAATGTTTAAATCATATTATCAATGTCTACTCTGTGTGAAGGGATCTGAATAAGCATAAGCATGTGAATATATATGGCATCCGAAATTGTAGAACTCAAAGGAAAATTTAGCAGTCAGACATATGTTAATTGGAGTAATAATAACAGTAAATAATATATAAATTGATTTCTATTATATATAAAATAAAAAAAATCTACATAACAATTTAAACAGCTATTCTATTTGGTATAAACGATGAACAGCTGATACCACACACCACAAAAACAAAAAAAACTTGAATTATCAACATCGTTGGATTCAAAAAGGGGACATAGGTTTATTCATTGGAAATGTATTTATTAATGCTCAACTATAAATTTAAGGGTTGAGCAAGGTGGCAAATAGCAGGTGAGTGTCACCACAGGAACTTAAAGCGACAACCATTAGGTTATCAAAAAACGCCAGCACCCCCCCAATACTCCACCTCTTCACTTGCACACCTCACATTTTTGGAGGAGGCAACCAGGCCCTCATCATGGGACAAGCGAACAAAGTATTAACTCGAAGGGTGCGCCTCTAATATTAGACATTTTCTCCCCCATATTTTCAGTGCCAACAAACATGAAATGGTGACAATTTAATTCTACCGCAACAGCAAGGTACCCTTAAGTTCCCTTGCCCTCCACTGAACAACCCCTCAACATCCTCAACAAATCTGCAATAAATATATTATTCCCCAAGGGAGAAAAATGAACACTATCCGCTCTGTACAGCTCTGGACGATAAAAACAAAGCTGAGAGCTTGCCACAACCTGTCCCCCAATGGACTGCACATAATCAGACAAAAACCTATTTACACACTTCCTTGCACCATCCGACTTCTTGATGAACCCTGGCCCATTCCATACCCGCCTCGGCACCACACAATAGGCAAAGCTGGAAACAAAGTATGAATGGCCGACAAGTCCCTCCTAACAACTTAATGGCACAAGAAGTGGAATGTCCTAAATCATTTCTCCCCAAATGCACAATTAGGAAGACCATATTCAAGAACCAATCTACAAAACAAAACATAAAATAACTCCAACTTCATACCCCTAAATCCGAACCAATCCACCAGCCAATCCAAAACCCCAAACCCCAACGGATGTTCATCAAATAACGGACATAAATTATCAGGAATAAAAATTAGGAATATTCCAGATTTAAAGTTATAGAAAAATGTATAATTTTATAATAGAAAATAGCTTACAACCGTGTTTCTCCCATTCCGGGTCTCTCTCACCGAGGTAAGCTAAGTGAAGATGGCTGTCTTGTGCACCGGATCGCCGGATAACGACACCCTACGCGTGTTTCGTCAGGTTTACTTATTCATGGGATGCTTCACATGAATAAGTAAACATGATGAAACGTGCATGGGTTGTCGTTATCCGCCGTCTTCACTCAGCTTACCTTGGTGAGAGAGACCACGTTGCAAGGTAGAGCAGGTGTCAGTTACGGACCCGGAATAGGCGAAGCACATAGGTGTCACTAATAAGCTAGTGTGTTTTTTTTGTGTGTTCAAATAACAGACATGCCAGGAACACATATGAATGGCTAATCCAGGCTTCATTGCCATGATGCACAACACCTGAAATAGAAAGAAACACATAGTCCAAAACATCAATAACAACAATACCTTGGTCAACACTTGCTAGGAAAAACACTCCATACACATAACCACCACATGACATAACTCTATATCAATGAACACAGGGGAAAAACAGTACGGTATGGAAGAGAGAAATGGAGCTGACGTGAAACCAACGAGGGTGAACAACTTCTGAAAACCCCCAAGGCCTTCAGTAGCTAACTGAAGTCCTTACTAAAGTGGAAAAATGCAGGAGAAAATCCTTTTGTGCCCCCCCTTGGAGGCCAGCGAACAGATTTAGCTCACCTTAGCTCTCTTAGGGGCTGATTCAGAGATACGATTTTCACGCAACTTAGGAGCGTATATTTAGGATCTTAGAAAATTCGCATAACTGCGCATGCGTAGTAATAGTGCAACGCCGTCTACGTAGAGGTTAGGAGCGTAAATTCGCTAAGAGCGTAAGTTTGAATCGATCGCAAGCACTTAACGCTAAGAGCGTAACTTTGAATCGATCGCAAGCACTTAAGATCTTAAGTGCTGCGAAAGTTTAAGATCTTAAGGATTTGCATGAAAATGGGCGGGGGAGGCAGGGAGATGAGGGAAAGTAGGCGCGGGCAGACACTTAGGATCTTAAATAAACGCTACTACTTCACTTAAGGTCTCAAATGACAGCGCAGAGTTAGGTTTAGTCAATGGTGGTCTAACTTTAAGATCCACCGCTGTTTGCAAGGGGAGTGACTGTTTATGCAGTGGGCTGTAACCTGGTAAGATCTTAACTAAGGTGCGAATATTTGCGATCTTTTCGCAATCGCATCTCTGAATCACCCCCTTACTCCCTAAAACAAACATGAACTCACCTCATATCTGGGTTAAAATAGAAAAACTATCAAACAACACTTACAGTCAGGTGCATACATATTGGGACATCGACACAATTCTCATAATTTGGGCTCTATACACCAAAACAATGGATTTGAAATGAAACAAACAAGATGTGCTTTAAATGCAGACTTTCAGCTTTAATTTGAGGGTATTTACATCCACATCAGGTGAACGGTGTAGGAATTACAACGGTTTCTATATGTGCCTCCCCAATCAAGACAAGACTTCACAAGAGTGAATATAGAGGGTTCACCACAAGATGTAAACCACTGGTGAGCCACAAAAACAGGAAGACCAGATTAGCGTTTGCCAAACAACATCTAAAAAGCCATTACAGTTCTGGAACAACATCCAATGGACAGATGAGACAAAGATCAACTTGTACTAGAGTGACGGGAAGAGAAGAGTATGGAGAAGGAAAGGAACTGCTCATGATCCAAAACATACCACTTCATCAGTGAATCATGTTTGTGGCAGTGTCATCGGGCCTGATCCAGAACAACGCCCGCCGTCGCTAGGACGGCGGGTGTAAGCATAAGATCGGCTTTTCAGCCGATCTGCGCATGCGCCGGGCAGATGTTGCCCGACGTCGCTACGGCAACGCCCGCCTCCATGCACCACAGCCTTCTTCTTAAACCCTAACCATAGCCCTCTGCAGCCTAAACTTAACATCAACCTCTTGGTACCCTTTTACCCCGTCCCCACCTGGTGGCTCCCTCTCAACCTCTCACTGCGCACTATCCCATCCTCCCTGATCTGCCAAGCTTGACACCTAACATTTTGCCTTGCTGTCTGTGCTTGCTTCACTTTATTGTACCTTTGTGATATATTAATATTGTATTTTATTTACGCCGGCTGAAGTTAGGGTAGCCTTCAGCCGGCGTAAGGAAGGGGACATACGCCCGCACAGGGTGAGTGTCCGTCAAAATGAATGCCAATACGCTGTGCTTTAGTAAGCACAGCGCATCGGCGTAGGTCTGGATCAGGCCCATCGCGTGGGCATGTATGGCTGCCAATGGAACTGGTTTCCTTGTATTTATTGATGATATGACTGCTAACAAAAGCAGCAGGATGAATTCTGAAGTGTTTCGGGCAATATTATCTGCTCATATTCAGTTAAACGCTTCAAAACTCATTGGACGGCGCTTACAGTGCAGATGGACAATGACCTGAAGAATACTGCAAAAGCAACCAAAGAGATTTGTAAGGCTAAAAAGTGGACTGACCTGAATTCGATTGAGCAAGCATTTCACATTTCACAAGACAAAACTGAAGGGAAAATGCCCCAAGAACAAGCAGGAACTGAAGACATTTGCAGTAGAGGCCTAGCAGAGCATCACCAGGGATGAAACCCAGTGTCTGGTGATGCCTATGCGTTCCAGACTTCAGGGTGTAATAGACTTCAAAGGATTTGCAACAAAGTATTAAAAAGTGAAAGTTTTATTTAGGATTGTTTAGTTTGTCCCATTTCTTTTGTTCCCTTAAAAAGTGGGAGGCACTTATAGAAACTGTTGTAATTCCTACACCATTTACCTGATTTGGATGTAAATACCCTCAAATTAAAGCTGAAAGTCTGCAGTTAAAGCACATCTTGTTTGTTTCATTTCAAATCCATTGTGGTTGTGTAAAGAGCACAAAATATGAGAATTGTGTCGATGTCCCAATATTTATGCACCTGACTGTACAAAAATATGAGAATTGTGTCGATGTCCCAATATTTATGCACCTGACTGTACATAACAGCAAAGCAAATACACAATTTCAAACGTAAGCACCGCAAAGCTTATTAATGTGAATATACCATTGAAATGCCTGTGATTTCAAACTGACTATTGCCATAATATGTTCGGACGAACAACCCTTCACCGCAGCAGATGTTGCAGCCCCAATCTGAAAAGAATGCAAGCTAAAGCATGAGGCATCCATTTCAATCCCCCTCATGCAATTCTTCAAAATCAAGTAAAATTGAAACCTCGTTAATGGGGAACCATCCGCATAAGCAAACCAATTAGAACCCTTAGGATTGCTATTTAATAAATAACCCTTACCAAAGTAACTGGGCATATTTCAGACATTGGGTGAGAATTAACTGTCACCCATCTACCCTTGTCCATCTGATCTGAAAGTGACAGGAAGCAGTGTCATCAGAAACTACCACATTATGCAACAAAAGCCCAGAACTAACAGCATTCTTCCCAGATGCCACCAATTCTGAAATTCTAAAAGCCCCAAAGAATGCAAATGAAAAAGCCACCTGACAGAGACATACCTCGAAAAAATCAAATGCCACCTGTGGGACAACATATTGCTGATGCAACATATTAGTATCAGTGGGTAACCTTTTATCGTCAGCTCTCCCACCCTTATGAGCCCATCCTTTAAGAAGTCATGAAATTAGAAAACTTTTTAAAAAATCAACCCCCCCGTATAACTTAACAAAATATGAAACCCCTGCAAGAGTGCAAGACATGGACGCCTTAGTTTGCCCGTCCTGGTATTACTGCCAAAACCACTGCAACAGCAAAGAGCGATCAGTCTTACCCGAACGAGACTGATCAACGTTATACATCACCCACCCAGTCCCATGCCCGGCGATAAGCTTGCAAGGTGGCCGGAGCGAGGGAGGCCAACGCCAAGTCCTCTAGACCGGATGAACAATCTGTCAAAGATGACAAGTGCATGAAAGGCCTTCCTGAAAAAGCACACTGCGCTATCTCCCTAAACTTGGGACAATTGAAGTGCGACAAAGCATCCGCAATGCTATTTGAAACTCCTGGCATGTATCTTGCCTTAAAAATAATGTACAATTTCAAACATTTTAACACCAGATATTAAAGCAGCCTAATCGCTGGAGGAGATTATGCTTTCTGCCCATTAATTGCCTTGACCACTCCCAAATTATCACACCAAAAAATTATACTTTTATTCTGAAGGGCAAGAAACCACAGATCAACCACAATGATAATCGTAAATAACTCCAGAACAAGAAGATTAGCTGTGATATCTGCATCAAACCATGCCGGAGGCCATGGAGCAGCACACCATGCCCCCTGGAAATACACACCAAAACCAGTGGAACCCATGGCATCAGTATAAAGCTCCAAATCAGCATTCAATGATGCCATGATGTTCCAAATGCGCACACTATTAAATTAATCTAAAAAAAATTATCCAAACACCAATATCCTTCCAAAGTTCCGTCGACAAGTGAACGAAATGACAAGGGAGCTTCTCCCCCACAGTGGCCTTTTTAAGATGGCTACAAAAAATTTTGCCCATCGGGATTACTCTTCACGCAAAATTTAATAGGCCAAGGACAGATTGGACTTTCTTCAAGATGGCACGCAACCCACGCAATGCAATCAATGCACCCTTTGTTTTAGAAACTTTTTCTAACGGCAAATGACAGTGTGTCAATTTTTATACCTAAATATTACAGACATGTCATGGGGCTCTCGGTTTTCTCCGCCACCACAGGTACTCCAAAATGCATGAATAAAGCCCTGGGCAAAAAAAAAGCGCCCTACCACACGCATCCGAATCTGTTAAACCATCAAAAAGAAAATCATCCAAGTAATGAGCGATGCACTAATGTTTGGCACCAACCTGGACACACCAGTGCAAAAAAGGTACTACATTTTTCGAAAAAGGCACAGGAGATGGAACAGCCCATGGGTAAGCATCTATCAATGAACAACCAAACAGAGAAACAAAATCTCATAAACACAAAAGTGTCAGGATGTAATGGTAATAACCGTAAAGCTGACTCTATATCCAGCTTAGCCATTAAGGCCTCAGCCCTTAATGACTGCACCATCTCCAATGCCTGATCAAAAAGCTGATAATTAACCAAACACACAGAAGCATCAATTCACCAACAAGCCTTCAAGATAAGAAAGCAGTTGGATAAGCCGAAATTTACAAGGCGTTTGTTTGGGCACCGCGCCCAATGATGAAATAATGAGCCCCAGAATGGGTGGAACCAGAAAAGACTCTTACATTCTATCCAACTCCACTTCCTTCATAACTTTCTGTAATACAACTTGAGGAAGTTGACGAGTGGATTTCAAATTCTGCTTATAACCTGTATAAACAACACCTACAATAGGTTAACAAAAACCAGAACTAAAACCATGAAAAAGGAAATCCTCCCTCTTAACATAAATATCCAACCACTTAAGCATAGCCTCTAACTTAACAGGAGAAGATGTTCATGATTGAGCACCGGCCTTACAAAAGGAATCAAAAATTTGTTTTGCATTCGTAATGTGCATCCAAATACCCACGTCACTGTCAAAAAAATCTATGTTTTTAGCCTCATCTTGATTTTTTCAAAAAAACTCATCATAGGTCCTCCACATGCCAGCTCGAGCAATAAGCATACAAGTCATGTATTAAATGTAGGTATTGCAAGATACCCATACACTCTGTAGGCTTGGTCTCTAAATAACAAGCAGTGAAAGGGGAAAAGCAACCCAACAAATTTGAAAAAGATTTATATGATTCCTCCCCTATACCCCAGTTTTCTTTGGCTGCCGCCAAACCCTCTTTTCCTGCTTGCATTACCCTAAACAAGCCAACAAATTTTCCGCTCTTAATGTGCTTCCGAGTGGCATCACGCACATCCCATGTAATGGCCGTGTGGTCACAAAGAACCGGGGGGACCAGGACTCTTGCACGTTTTCTTTGCTACCACCTTAGCACCCTTAGCGCCAGAGCTTTGGTTGCTTTAGACTGCAATGTCTTCTTGAGCAACTGCATAACCTTAGCTGGCTGAATTTGCAAAGCCGAGGAATCCATGCTCGAGCTGACACTCGCCTCAGAGCCACCCTCACCTTCTGACAGATTTAAATGCCCTGGCTCACCTGGATCCATGACACTGCCTGAGTTTGAGGGAGGACGCTGACCAACCATAGCAGTTTTGAGAGGTGCATTTCAATGGATCTAATGCAGGTGAAGTGACATCTTGATCATAAGGAACCAAACCAGAGAACCACTTGGAATAATAGCCGCATCTGAAACATTAACAGTGTTAGCACCAAGAGCTATACCCTGGTGTACTTCCCTAGTCCTTACCCTGCCAATAACCTCATTACCTGCAGACCCCTGGCCCATCAATTGCTGACCAGTATTAACACATGAGGCCAGATCATAAACTACGTACACGAGCGATTTTACTAGCCGCTCACATAAAATCGACCATTAGTATTTACTGCGCATGCGCATGGCAGATGTTATGCCATGTAACTCTGAACGTATGAACCAGCAACGTATAATCAGACTAAATACGAATGAAATGGTGTGACAGCCATACGACACCTGCAATTATGCTTTGGAGGTGGGGTGAGGCATTTAAATCATACAGTATAGGCGTGCTTAGGCACTTACGTATGTGTAGCCTTTACGTACGTCAGTAGTTATGCTTTGAAAAGTTAAGGTAGGGTTTGGCAAGTGTAAAATTGCTAAAGTACGTACGAACGAGGAGAGTGCCTAGGGGAGGGCATAGTAAATACGCTAGCATATATACGCTATGCGATAAAACATAACAAGCACTTCTGGATCTACCCCAAGGAGTCAAAGTATAAGACCAGGGAAAATAATTGTGAGGCCCATAAAACAATGGAGGGCCAGGTGGGTTGGGGAAAAAAGGCAACACATTATATTGGCCCTGTGGAGCCTGTGAAGGAGAAGGAACTACCCCGCCAGCAAAATAAGGCCATGATCCCACCAGAAATATAGGGGGCATGAAAAGGCCATGACCCATGATCCGAAGGAGGTGAGACTGACTCACAACACAGGTTTGCTGCACCTGAGACGGTGCCTGACATAATAAAGTAGATCTGGACACCACAGAGGGGGCTCTATAATATTGCTTCTGGATAATAGGGCCATGAACAGGAGTGTCAGGAATAAAATCACTGCTGTTGTGACTCCCCCCCTTCTTCAAAATCCAAATCCTGACTCCCAGCAGCCTGCTGACCCCAAATATCCTCATCCCTATTACCACCTCTGCCAGCACCACCAATACTAGATGGGGTCTCATCCACTATACCCTGTGATGAAAAGACAACACTACTATGACCCACCGATCTGCCCTTACCTTCACCACAAATCCTGCCACCACAATGCCCAGATGTACCTCTCCGCTGGGCACCTCTTGCTTTAGAAAACATTTTTATTTTATGTCCCACCATCACAGCCTTATTACCTGCTCCAGCAGCCATCGGTGACTGGGCAACCCAAATCACCTGCTGCTGCACCATGTCCGCTTCCTCTACTGGTAACTCGCACACTAGGGCTGGCAGCTCTGCCTCTCACTAGCTGCTCACCCCTCCAGAGCACGGGGGCTGCCATGACAGGCTTGACACTTCTGGCGCACGCCAACTGACGTCAGCATCGCTGGATGGCAAAGCAGAGTCACACAAGGGCATGACTGCCTCGGTTGAGTGTGCACGCATGCATGCGCGTTCCCTGCCCTGCCCTGAGGAGGCACGCATCTCCCCGCCAAAAGCATCGCCCGGCCTGCCGCATCCAAAAATCTGCTGCATCAGGTAGGTGAAAAGTCATTTAGTATATTGGAATAGAAAAAAGAAATAGTAAAAAAAATAGAAAAGAATAAAAAAGAGGAGAAAAAATGGGGAATTAAAAGAGGAGAAAAAACACAGACAAGAAGAATGATAACAACAGAGAGCAATAGCACACTAACAGACACAGCATACAGATGATAACAAAGCAATACAAAGGATTGATACTACTTATCCCTCCAACGATTTTTCTAAAGTGAAAGAGACCACCCACCCTCAGCCAATAAAACAACTTGGTCACCTGACCTAACACCACCAGAACCAAAATCAAAACACTGAGCCAGATCCTAAGCTACATATGCAAGCGATTTTACGGTAGCTGCTGATGTAAAATCGCTGGTTGGTATTTACTGAGCATGCGCGCGGAAAATGTTACGCCTCGTAACTCCTATGGTGTATGGTGTCGATATCGAGACCTTTCCCCATGGGAAAATTGACCCGTTTATTAGGCTACCCCCTGCTGGGATCGATTATCTTCCTAATGTATGGCCAGCTTTAGTCTTCTATGTTAACTCCACATATCCAAAGGTCAGTAAGAAAAATCTTTCACAGTCCAGAAACAAAGATGCTGTGTGCCAGTCTGGTGGTCATCAGGAAATTCTGGATAAATAGCTAAAGAACCGCAGGAGAAGTCTGCTGGCCTTGTGATTTTCTGGGGCTCCAGACCAGCAGACTCCAGTGGTTCTTCAACAATTTAATTTGCAGTTTGCTAATTGTCATACATTGCAGCACATTATTGTAGTTTTTGCCCTGAAAATAACTAATAAATTATGGTTTGAATTTTGTTTTGGGTAAAGTTCTGCCATGTATGACGGTTGTTAACTGCTATAATTCTGAAATCATTAGTATTGGAGGTCACCATGGGTCCTAACCTGAGTGGGTAATAAAAGAGTAGAAAATCAAAATGATGTGTTTGATCTTAGTGCAATGCAAGTACCAGCATTGCCAAGTATAAAAAATTGTAAACAAAGGAGAAAAAGGGCCGTATCTTATGGTGCACACCAATTGCAGTGAAATAAAAATGAACTTTTAATAATATACATTAAGGTGTATTAAGCAATACAAAAACTTAAAAGCTAGCAAAATATCACAGGTAAATAAAGTGTGATAAGATGTCACTTTAATACTGGCTGGGTAAATATTCCTAAAAGAAAAAAGGAAGAGAGACCACACAGCTATCAAAAATAGCAGGACAAGTCACCACTGAAAACAATATATAACAGTGGTATAATCCACATGTAATTAATAAAGCCTAATATGGCCACGCCGACACACTATCCCCATCAGACACAATGATTGATAAATGCAGAGATTAGCCAGTAAGAATGCTAAGCGGACCCTAGCCGCTAAAAAACAATAAAGAAAATAATAAACCCGCCTCACGGCGGCACTTCGCTCCCGAAGGAGCCCTCGCTGACCCTGTAAAGGTAGGAACAGACTTACCAGTGTTGAGATGAAAATCAGTCTGGGTGGGAGAGAGGTGGGTGTGTGGTGTGGGTGCTTAGTCCTGCTATAGCTGGGTCTACTCTCCTCTGCCGCCGACGTGCGTTTCGCGTGTAGCTGTATCAAGGCAAGGGGAACAGCTGATGAAGGTATCCACTTATAGACCAGACATCCAATCAGAAAGTAGATGTAGAGTAGAGCCGTATGCTTCCACCCGTTTCTCAAACCATGTAATGGTGTATGCCAAAAACACAAACAATGAATGAGATAAGCAGTCTTTTTCTAGCTGTGCAGTATACTCCCTTCTCTCCTGTTTTAATTGCTACTTGCCTGACTGAACGTCAGTTTCTAGTATACTTGCATGCTCTACTATACTATTAATACTAATTATAGTTATGTTCTATGTTTTATGTATATTTTTATATTGCATTAAAGTGTCATGTTTTTTACCTCTGCTCGGCTTTAAGGTATTTTCAAGATTGGTGAACTAATAATTTAGTTTTGCTATCCCATTCAATTTATTCACACAGAATAGCGCTGTGGTTCTTTTGGTTGGTACAAGTATAAAAAATTGTAAACAAAGGAGAAAAAGGGCCGTATTTTATGGTGCACACCAATTGCAGTGAAAAAAAAATTAACTTTTAATAATATACATTAAGATGTATTAAGCAATACAAAAACGTATTTAAACTTACTTAAAAGCTAGCGAAATATCACAGGTAAATAAAGTGTGATAAGATGTCAAATTAATACTGGCTGGGTAAATATTCCTAAAAGAATAAAGGAAGAGAGACCACACAGCTATCAAAAGTAGCAGGACAAGTCACCACCGAAAACAATATATAACAGTGGTATAATCCACATGTAATTAATAAAGCCTAATATGGTCACGCCGACACACTATCCCCATCAGACACAATGATTGATAAATGCAGAGATTAGCCAGTAAGAATGCTAAGCAGACCCTAGCCGCTAAAAAACAATAAAGAAAATAATAAAACCGCCAAAGGAGCCCTAGCTGACCCTGTTAAGGTAGGAACAGACCTACCGGTGTTAAGATGAAAATCAGTCTGGGTGGGAGGGAGGTGGGTGTGTGGTGTGGGTGCTAAGTCCTGCTATAGCCGGGTCTACTCTCCTCTGCCGCCGACGTGCGTTTCGTGTGTAGCTGTATCAAGGCAAGGGGAACAGCTGATGAAGGTATCCACTTATAGACCAGACATCCAATCAGAAAGTAGATGTAGAGTAGAGCCGTATGCTTCCACCCGTTTCTCAAACCATGTAATGGTGTATGCCAAAAACACAAACAATGAATGAGATAAGCAGTCTTTTTCTAGCTGTGCAGTATACTCCCTTCTCTCCTGTTTTAATTGCTACTTGCCTGACTGAACGTCAGTTTCTAGTATACTTGCATGCTCTACTATACTATTAATACTAATTATAGTACTCATTATTATACATTCATTGTAGGGAACTTTAGCTGTCTTTAACCATGGCATTCTATTTAATGAATGAATTGACATTAACTCAGGAAAAGTGGGATGAGGACATTTCCTCATCACTTACTAATGAGGGGATTGCCTCATTTACAAATATTTTTGAGTGGCAAGAGGATTTAGCAGCCTTAAAACAATCAATGTTCAAAAAATTAAAATCAACCTGGAATAGGGCATCATTTAATAAATATATTGCTTCCGATTTAACCCCTAGGGGACTTCGTCCCAGGATTTTTCCAAACTTTGAACTTGCCAA
The DNA here is from genome assembly GCA_011038615.1 of Limnodynastes dumerilii. NCBI lineage: Eukaryota > Metazoa > Chordata > Amphibia > Anura > Limnodynastidae > Limnodynastes > Limnodynastes dumerilii. The sequence goes on from WWET01005222.1 coordinate 30,974, forward strand.
CTCAAATTTAAAACAAGAATGGGATCTTACACTTCTGAACTGTGCACAGAATCTAATTAAAATTTTGATCCAGCATGACAGTATCCTTCTGGATCAATATAATAATGAAATATCTGACTTGAGCACAAAATGAAAAACATTTGAAAATAACACAGTTTTCATTGATCAATTTGAGAAATATAAAAAAGAACTACAGGATATAGAACAAGTAATGAAATAAAGAAAAATCTAAAAATTCCAGTGGGATCAAACCCACTATACTGAGAAAAGGGTTTTCGCATGGAAATCAAGTAGGCAGGCTTTTAGGAAGCAAGTGGTCACCTTTTCAGCATCATAGGTAGAAACCTCTGATGCCGATATTAGTGAGAAAGGAACCAAAACATGTTCGGCATCCTCTAAAAAACTAAAAAACATTTTTTAAAGCCAGGAACCAACAAATCACGAAACAGAAAAAAATCAGAAGGGGCAAAAATCAAAGAGGGAGATCACACCGCAGGTATTCTCAAAATGACACGCAGCAAGAAATAAACAATTTAGACATAAATACCATGCGCATTATAAAGCTATTGGATAAAGAATTGTCTTCAAGTCAAATCAATGTGTTAAGTAGAGGACTCTCATTTTCACCCTCCACTAACATGGACAGAGTACAATGTGAGAAAGATCTCTTTATGTACACAAGGAAGCTGTTGCTTCACAAATTTTTAAAAAACAGATCTGACTATGATGTAAATGCAACTCTATCTACATTAGACCTATTTGACTCAGCTGAAGAGCAAGTTGCCCTACAAGAACTAACAGAATTAGAATCAGTAACAGCTTCCTCTCATTGTACTCTGAAAAAGAAATCAAAATTCTGTCCTGATTTTTCTATCTATCCCCCTGTTAAAGTTTTCCATGACAAGGTATATGAGGACCTCGACTCACTATTTCTTAGATCATGGGGCAATAGGCTCCCTAATAATTTATCTAGTGATGAGTCTAGAGCCCTCAGAGAACTCCAAACATGGGAAACAGAAATCAAACCCTCAGACAAAGGGGGCAATACAGTAATTTGGCCTACAAACATGTATGTGGAGGAGGCAGAGCACCAACTACACAATAAAACTTGCTATAAACACGTAATGTTTGATCCTATGGAAGCATTCCTTTCTGAGTACCACCAACTTATTTCCACAGCTTATAATAGTGGTATGATCTCACAATCTAAATGTAACTATTTGTGGACTGAAACATCTAGGGTAGCTACGTTTTATCTGCTACCCAAGATCCACAAAAATTCTACACAGCCCCCTGACAGACTAATTATGTCTGGAGTTGACTGTTTGACCGAATCAGCCAGTAAATTCATAGATCTTTACTTACAAAAACATGTCGTGTCTCTGCCTTCATACGCACGGGACACTCCAGACGTGCTCTCCAAACTAGATGGTCTCTGTATTCGGCCCAACTCATGGCTGGTCACTTGCGATGTTACAAGTATCAGCCATGAGTTGGGCCTGCAATTTGTTAAGTATTTTCTTGAAATTGAAACAACAACAGATAGGGATATTCTGGTAATGGACCTTCTTTGTTCTGTGTTGAACCATAACTATTTTACTTTTGGGGGTTCATTCTACCTCCAGACCCAAGGAATAGCGATGGGTACGGCGTGTGCTCCCATATATGCAAACCTTTTTATAGGTTGGTGGGAGCACACAACCATTTACCAAATGGAATTATTTAAATCCCATGTCGTCCTTTGGGTCAGATACGTTAACGATATTTTTCTGATTTGGGAAGGAGATGAAAAACTGCTGACTGATTTTATTGAAAAACTGAATTGTAACCCTTTCAATATCAAACTCACCTCTGATATCCAATGTATTGAAGTGAACTTCCTTGAAATTATGATCAAACAAACCTCTGATGGTTCACTTGCGACAGATATGTTCCGTAAGCCTACCTCAACAAACAGCATTCTCCACTGTAGCAGCTCCCATCTTCCTTCAACAGTTAGAAATATACCAAAGGGTGAGTTCTTACGTAGACGTAGGAACTGCTCATCCATGGAAGATTTAAAACGTAGAGCTTCGGAACTGCGCGTACGCCTGCTACAACGTGGATATAGTCCGTGGATAGTCCAATTGATTAAAAGAGCATACAATGCTGCTTTAAAAGTCGATAGACATGATCTATTACACCCCCCAACCGCGTCTATAACAAACAGAGGTAAATAGGTTTATTGGAGGATTTTGTATTCAGTGGTAGGACATTAATAAAAAAAATACTGAAAAATACCTACCCATTTTACAGTCAGATGCAGATTTAAAATCAGTCTGGGGTTCTAAAATCCAAACCAGCTGGCGGAATATCAAGGACCACATAGTCCATAGTCACTACAAAACAAAGAGAAACAAAGTCCCCCCTGCAGAAGGTTTCTACTCATGCGGACATTGCAAATTTTGCACATATATGTCTCCTACCAAGTCTTTTACTGACAAATTTGATCATTGTCACCCCATTAAGGGCTATATTAACTGCAACACTGTAGCAGTTGTCTACTGCATCACCTGCCCTTGTGGGTTGCTATATATTGGCCAGACTAAACGTGCACTTAAAACACGATTTGCCGAACATTTGCAACATTCGCAATGCTCAGAGTGACAAAGACAAATATAAAACACTTATGAGCTTAGCTCGTCACTTTCTCTCGTGTCATAATAGCTCTTATAACGATCTAACGATCTATGGTATGTGGAAACTTACCAAGGACAACCGGAGGGGGGATATAGTCCAGAAATTAGTACAAAAAGAAACACCATATATTTTCCTAATGGACTATTTGACCCTCAAGGGCTTAAATGAAAAATATGAATTTAGATCCTTCTTATGAGTGATAAAAGGGTCCAATTTTTGATCGTTGGTTCTGGGTTGGATCTTAATTCTCCAACTCAGTTGTACTTGTCTATTCTACTCTGCAACATATGCTATGGTGAGAGAGATATAAATATTTTGATAGCCAATTAAATTTTGAGACTACATCTCTTCAAACAACTATGTGGCTGATAATATTATTGATATGGGAGAACAGTGCTTACCGGCCTGTATTACCGTCCAATATATGCATTGTACCACATAAATGTAGTTTTAGGACTTTAATATTGCTGCTGAAGAATTCTTTTCCAGCTAGTAATTTTTCTCAATTCATTTATTTCCGTCTGTTAAAAATATATTCTCTAATTGTCTTATAACACACGTGATGGTGACATATATTTGGGTAATTAGTTGAACCATAAGATTGTATATAAAAATAATAAAATTTATTTTTACCAATTACTGTAGGGTGTTCAACATTGTTGATATGCGATTTCGGTACTTACCGGTCTGTGTCACATCCAACACATATGTTATATGGTGCCTAAATACTCCATACATATGTGAAATTGAAATGGATATTGCTGCTGAGAAATATTCCTTAAATATATGTAAATGCATATTTAGCGAGTGAAATCTTTAATTAACCTTTGCCCTCATTTCTATGTTACATCTGTTATTTATCTTTTCTGGTATACTTTATGGTATGTAGAATACATGTGGGATTATACTGTACAAAATGATATAACCTATAAATTCCAGATATTATTTCAATAATATGAATAATTAAGGTAACATCACTTTTGCTGATACCAGGCTATAGTAGGAGTTGTACTTGGTATATTATCAGTATACAGGTATGTGACACTATCCCCCCTCAACCATCACAGCTTATATAATACCATTAGCATATACATATAAGAGATTTTATTCGTGTACCATCTATGTAAAGCCCAATGATATAATACAACATTAAGAATTTGAATGAGCACGCTATTATAATGCTTAGTGTTCCTTCATAGATGTAATTTACACAACTGATTCTATATCCTGCTGTGTATTTTGATCTCATCAAGTCTGAATAACAAAACCCCACAGTTTCACACTTATTTGAATAACGGCATGTAAGTGCCTCTACTTTCCGATTGGATGCCTGGTCTATAAGTGGATACCTTCATCAGCTGGTCCCTTCGCATTGATACAGCTACACGCGAAATGCACGTCCATGGCAGAGGAGAGTAGACCCGGCTATAGCAGGACTTAGCACCCACACCACACACCCACCTCTCTCCCACCCAGACTGATTTTCATCTCAACACCGTTAAGACTGTTCCTACCTTTACAGGGTCAGCGAGGGCTCCTTCGGGAGCGAAGTGCCGCCGTGAGGCGCTAGCTTTAAGTTTTTATATTGCTTAATACATCCTAATGTATATTATTAAAAGTTAATTTTTATTTCACTGCAATTGGTGTGCACCATAAGATACGGCCCTTTTTCTCCTTTGTTTACAATATGTTCCTATGCCGTATGCTTGCACCCGTTTCTCAAACCATGTAATGGTGTATGCCAAAAACACAAACAATTAATGAGATAAGCAGTCTTTTTCTAGCTGTGCAGTATACTCCCTTCTCTCCTGTTTCAAGTATAAAAAATGCCTGCAAGAGTATTGTAATGCTTGCTAAACATCAAGAAATACTGTGCTGTACACAGCACAGTATTACATAGGACTTTCAAATAGCCCTTTACATACCTAAATATCAAGACAAGCCTCCACAAAGAGCAGGAAAAAGAGAAAAAAACTAAAAAAAAACAAAAAAATATGGGGTACAGAATAAAAAAAGGGGAATAGAAGGTCATTACATTCCATGGGGCATGTATACAATAGTATTACATAGGACTTTTTAAATAGCCCTTTACATACCTAAATATCAAGACAAGCCTCGACAAAGAGCAGGAAAAAGAGAAAAAAAAATTAAAAAACTAAAAAAAATAGGAGGGGGGGGAAGGAAAAGGGAAGACACTGCTGCTCATCACATGACTATTGCAAAAGAGACTTGAAGTCAGAATAATCAAGTCACACCTAACTGAACTATATGCCTGAAAAAGGCCTACAGACCATAATACGATTTAGGTGTCCGCCTGTAAATTTTGGGAGGCTACCGGAGGGGAGGAAGCCATCCTCTGCTCACCACCGACCATCCGAGTAGTACCATCCATATATGTAACCCACGGAAGCCATTTCACAGTTGGAGAATTTGTTTTCATTGAATAAGGAGCATTCCTGGTTTCCATAGTATAGCTGAATTGAACTTTAGCTATTATAGCTGGAACAGAGGGCACTACTGGGGACCTCCAATGCTGGGCTATGGCAGTCCTGGTTGCTACCAGAACATGCCCCACTACATATCTGTTATCCAGAGGATACTCTGTCGGGAATACATGCAATAATGCAATCTGCGGGGCTGGCGTGAGCTGACATATGAAAATGTTATTGATAAGAGCGAACACCTCGTCCCATAACACTTGGAGTCTAGAACAATTCCAAAACATATGGTAAATATCCCCTATCATGCTACGGGCTCTCCAACAAAGTTTAGATTTTTCTGGCCAGATACAGTGTAGGCGCTCCGGGGTTAAATAGGTCCTATTAATTAATTTGTAAAACATTTCTATATGACTTGCATTTCTGGAAATTTTATGATTACCGGTGAATATGTCCCTCCACTGAGCCGGAGAGTGGGGGAGAGCTAAATCTTCTTCCCAACGGAGCTGAGCCTGCACCTTTGGTGGCTCATGGAAAGTTATCAGGTATCTATGCCAAAAGGCAACCCCCTTAGTCTTGGTCTGATCTGAAAATCTGTTTAACAGGTGTGCGGGAGGTGGTTGTAATCTCAGGGTACTCTGGGGGATCCGTGATATCCAAATTCTTTATTATGTAAACCAAATTTGTTTTGGAGATAAGAAAATGTACACATCTTTGAACCCTGCAAAACATCCCGAAGCACCGCAATACCCTGATTCTGCCATATTGTCAGTGACAAGTTTGGAATAAGTCTGGCCAAGGCTTGCAAGGGGAGTAATGGTGATGGGACAGCAAACTCCTGCAAAGACAGCACCGCTCTATCCCAGGCTTGTAGGGCATGCTGGGAAGAGGTCAGTAGGGGTTCTCTCTTGGGCCGCATATTACTAGGGATCCACTGTAGGTCCTTCAGCGGGAAACCAGCGGAGAGGTATGTTTCAATTTGAACCCATTTTTTAGGGTTGTCAAGGTTAGCCCAGTCTTCGATTTGGGAAAGCAGCGTGGCCTTCACTAAATCAGGAAAGGCCAGTCCCCTTCTAGTTTTTGGGAGCATTAATCAACCATTAGCTACTCTGGGGGGTTTAACCCTCCATATATAAGAGGAAAAACACCTTATAAGCCTATCCATTATGGACTTAGGGATTAAAAATGGAATGGTTCTGAAGAGGTACAGAACCTTGAGCAACAGCGTCATTTTGGAAGCCGCATTTCGTCCCAGCCAGGAGACTTCATAGGGGGCCCATGTCTTAGTCAAAGAAAGTAGGTTGTCTATTAACAAGGTATAGTTACATTCCACAACCTGAGAAAAACACGTAGGGATGAGTATGCCTAAATATTTAATATAGTCCGTTCTCCAGTTATAATTAAATTGGCCTTGCAGAGGCTGCCTGATTGAATATGGGACATTGTAAGTGATAGCTTCAGATTTGGTGGTATTAAGTATGTAAAACGAGGCCAAACTAAAACTATCTAAAATCTTATGGAAGTTAGGCAAAGTTATCTCCGGTTTAGTGACAAATAGCAGAACGTCATCAGCAAATAGACACAGCTTATGCGCTGTATCACCCACTGTAAAGCCATGAATATGCTGAGAGCGCCTGATCTCTGCTGCCAGGGGTTCCATGGCCAAGATGAAGATCAGGGGAGACAATGGACAACCCTGACGGGTGCCGTTGGTGATAGGGAAGGCCGCGGCCAAAAAGCCATTATTCAACACTTTAGCTCCCGGGTTACTATATAACGCCAGGATTGAATTTAAAATCTGACCCCAAAATCCAAACCGCTGGAGTACCTTGGACATATATCCCCAATGCAACCTGTCGAAGGCTTTTTCCGCATCAAGAGATAACAAAGTAAGCTCACGTCTTTCCCGCTCTGCCAACTCCTCCACCGCCAGAACCCTGCGCGTGTTATCCGACGCCTGTCTCCCTCCCACAAACCCCACTTGGTCTAACTGAACTAAATGAGGTAGCAAAGGACCAATACGATTAGAGATCAATTTCGCATAAATTTTCAGGTCCATATTAAGGAGGGCAATTGGCCTATAATTCCTACAATCGGTTGGATCCTTCCCCGGCTTTAAAATCGTTATGATCCTGGCCTCCAGCATTTCAGCAGGGAAGGCACCCCCCTGGGATATAAAATTAAAGAGCTTCTCTAAAATGGGGATTAGTTAGTCTCTAAATACCAGATAAAAATTATTTGTGAAGCCATCCGGCCCGGGGGCTTTATCTCGAGGGAGGGCTTTTATAGCAGCTTCTATTTCCTGCACTGACCATGGCGCGCAAAGATTTTCCAAAACCGAGGATTGGATCTTGGGAAGGTGAATAGCCTGTAAAAAAGCGTCAATAGAAGAGTCAGTAGGTTGGGGCGTGTGCACGTCAATTTGTAAGTTATACAACTGCCCATGGTATTTGGCAAAAACGTCAGGGATTGCGGCTGGGTTGAGAGTTTTCTCACCTGAGTCCATACGGATGGCCTTAATTTTATGGGTAGCCTGTTTATGTCTAAGTTTACGGGCTAATAATTTGCCTGCTTTATTACCCGATGTGTAAAACAGTTCTTGCGTGTTAGTAATGGCTATTCGAGCTTGTGATTCTAACAGCTGATGGAGACGGAGTCGCAAATCTGCTAATTTACTACTATGCACTTCAGAAGGGGATGCTTTGTTAAGTGTTTCAATGTCTACTATTTGTTCCTCTAAGTCTTCTCTAGCCTTACATGACAGACGTTTGAGTCTAGACCCTGTCTGAATGGCAGCGCCTCTCATCACCGCTTTCAGAGCACACCAGAAGTTGCACTCAGAAGTATCCTCAATTCTATTAGTATGGAGATAAGAGGTAAGGCATTCAGTTAGCGCATAGTTAGTTAGCAGGTGATTAGGTAAGCGCCAGGGGCAGGGGGGAATAATAGAATGGTTCAACTTCCAATTTAACAGCAAAGGGGCATGGTCCAACCAAGTAATAGGTAAGATGGAAATGGAATGAGCATACTGTAAGGATCACTTATCCAGAAGAACTAGGTCAATACGGGAGTATGTTTTATGCACCTGTGAAAAATAAGTGAAATCTCTGGAAGATGGGTTCAGAACCCGCCAGGTACCGTAGGCATCATACTCTAAGAGGAGTTTACTGAAGGCAGATGATGCGGCACAAGTTTGGGAGGAGGGGGGAGATTTAGACTGTGATTTATCTAATTTAGGATCAACAATAAGGTTGAAATCCCCCATTATCAATAAATGTCCTTTCTTAACCTCCTGAATTTGCTCAAACACCCTCCGCAGGAGAGAAACTTGATGCTCATTGGGACCGTACAAAGAGACAAAAGTCAGCCATTTACTTTCATGCTGACCGACTAAAATTAAATAACAGCCATTTTTGTCTGCCAACGTCTTTTCCAGTGTAAAGTCAAAGTCTGCACTCAATAAAATAGCGACTCCATTTCTTTTAAAGGGGCCACCAGCGAGGTGACATCTGGGGAATTTCTGATTATGAAATTTGGGGGGGGGGCAACTGAGGAGAAATAAGTCTCTTGTAATGTGACTATTTGGACTCCCTGGGATTGGAAGAAATCTAGAGCTGTGACTCTTTTGCCTGGCGAGTTCAGACCCCTTATATTTAAAGAAAGGGCTTTAACCATGGTGAATAGGCGCAGATAGCCAACAGCAGATCAGTCTAAGTGTTAGCAGATAACAAGCACACAAAACTATTTGTAAAATGCAGTTAAGCAGCCGTGTCCAAAAAGAAAACCAAAGGTATAAAAAAGGGAAGGGGATAACAGAATTGACCTGTTTAACAGGGTCAGAGTGGTTGTCGCTAAGGAATCTGAGCGGCACCAAACTACGCTTTTGGGGGCGCGACCTGTAGGAATGCTCCCCATGTGAACATGCATAAATGAATACCAAACGATTAGAAAAACACACACCTCTGTCTAGCATTTTAGAAAGACAAGATGAACTGTATAAGCAAATATATACAATAGAACCAAAAACAAAACACGAGATGTCTCACTCAAGTGTATAGTTCGATCCCTGCTTCTTTAATGAGAAGTGGAACTGTCTGAGGCGCAAAGCGGGGGAACTTTAGGAGGTCTCTGCTTCTTCGGAACCATAGTATGGACCACATAACAAACAGGTCTCTAGAAAAACACCAAAGGGTAGCTGAAGGAGACGGATCTTGTGCTGCCGAGGTAATGGCCAAAAGAGTTTCAGGTTGCCGTACTCCATTCCGCAGGAACCATACGTCCAGGCAAGGAAGTTGGCAGGGTAACACGAATGTCCCATTCTTGCAAAAGTTTTGCTCCTGCCTCCACCGAAGAGATACTGTAGGTCGAGCTCTCATAATTGAGCAGCTTGACAGGATATCCCCACCGATAGGAAATTTCATTCTTCCATAGGGCAATAGTGATTGGCCTGAAGGATCTTCTTTTCATCACGGTTGTGGCAGAGAAATCAGGGTAAAGCTGAAAGCCTCCCAGAGTGTCTGAATCCTCCGCTAGACGAGCCGCTCTTAATACTTGCTCCTTAACATGGAAAAAATGAATACGTAACAAGGTATCACTCGGCTGAGAGCTTGGGGCAGACCTTGATTTTGGCAACCTGTGGATGCGATCCACCAAAAGATCTCTTTCGTCCAGGGTGGGGAGCAGCTTTCGAAATAGGCTCTTGGAGAAGTCCATAAGCTCTGCATTAGAGACTGAACTAAGGATGCCATGGATTTTGATGTTTTTTCTGTGAGACCTGTCCTCCAGATCCGCGATTTTATCCTGTAAAGCAGAGACCTCAGCATCCAACACTTCATGCGCTGAAATGAGCGAGTTGTGAGATGACACCAACTCCTCCATTTTAGTTTCCAAGTGATCCACTCTGCCGCCCAGCTGTGCGACTTCTGTGTGTATTTGAGCATAAGCCAAGCGAAACTCAGATGCTATATCCGCCCGTAAGGCTACTAGTAGTTGATGCATAGAACGTACAGTAACAGGTACATCTTGATCAATATCTAAGTCCAGTAACTGTGGAGCTGGGGCTTCGGCTAGAGATGGTGAGGGCACAACTGGGTCATCTTTGCTTGGGAGATGCCAGGGTCTCTTGGACAGCCTTCGGCGAAGGCTGAGGCGCAAAGCGTATCCATGTGGGAACTTTAGGAGGTCTCTGCTTCTTCAGAACCATAGTATGGACCACACAACAAACAGGTCTCTAGCAGAACACCAAAGGGTAGCTGAAGGAGACAGATCTCGTGCTGCCGAGGTAATGGCCAAAAGAGGAGGTGTGTAACCGTCATATAGGGAGAAACATGAGAAATTTTACATCATGTGTCCAGGAGGTCAGTATAAATATGAAATCAACAAGGCAGCATGTGCAGGAGCTGACTTCAGCAGAGCTTTGCTTGCAGCGAAGAGCTACTTGTCAGGGCTCCGCTAGGGCACTGGGTAGGGATACAGGGAGCTGGTGAGGGAAGACAGCCGTCTCCTATTACTAGGGTGCTTATTATCAGGGGAGATAGAATGCTTCCACTGGTTACTAATAGCACTTGTTGCACAGTAGTCTCCCTTCTGTAGGTGCCAGATGCAGAATGGGAAAGAAATACTAAATCTCAGCTGGGGTCCAGGATCTGTACCACCAAATATTGTAGTACAGAGGGGTCAAGAACTCACTTCAGGGCCCAAAATGGTGGCTGCTACTCTGGCCAGGTGTCTGCGTGCTGGGGCAGGGGCAAGCGAGAGCGTCCCTCAGACTGATGGGAGAGATGCCGCTGGGAGTCTGAACTGAGCTGGGCTGTCTGACCCTCCGCTGGTGCCAGTACCTCCGGCAAATCTGACAATGAGGAGCCGCGTGGAGGCCTGTTATGGCGGCCGCGACGCGAGCTGTGGGGTCATCCGGTACCTCCCAACGCTACATGCAGTTGGGGCCACCAGGAGGGGATCAGAAGAAGAATACCCCCCTCTTCTTGGGCGCCGTTCACAGCCCAGGGGGAGAGTATCCAGTGGGCTATTGCCCGCAACAACAAGCCCCAGGCGCACCCGTCTCCTGTCACAGCTCCAGAACTCCGATCCTCTGCAGCGGCAGCCGTCGGATGATTCAAACCGGCGGCTGTGATATGGTGATGCAGAGGAAAGAACAGAGGGGCAACTATCACCTTCAAATCCGCCAGCTGATTCGCTGTGTCGGGATCAAGCCACGGAGCGCTGCTGAAATGCGACCACTGTCCTCGGCTTCCAAGCCACGCCCTCAATAAAAAACTTCTTACCTCTTATTTATGTACTTGGAGCTTCCATCACTGAGGGGATAAATACACCTTTTCATTATATTTTTTCTGTTTTGTTTTTAAAGCTGAAGAAATTAATATGAGTTTGAAAGTTTATTTAAGAGCATGTTGCCTAGAATAATGGTTTTATCTCTAGTTCTGATAGGAACGTACAAGTCATTAATATTCTTGACCTTGATCTATTGGTAGCATACTCAAATTTGGTTGCATTCACTAAAATGTAATTCCTTATACCAGTATTTTCATAATAGAAAAATATTTGACTCTCAGTATGGATAGGAATCTCATCTGATAAACTGAAATAATTTTTCTAAGCCATCCAAGTGAAAATACAATGTCTTTGATCAACTGGGTTTTTCTTGATGCAACATATTTTTATTAAGTACATGAGGTTTTTAAAGGAGAAGAGTATATTTTCTATGAAGAAATGATATATCATATTATGCCTAATAATGTGTGGTGTTAATTATGCTGCTTAATGGTGTCTTTACAGAGCAATAGTGTGTGATCCTGAATTTTAATTTGATAGTCTGACATGCACAGCAGTATATGAGATATTTAGAATTGTCTGATAGTCAAATTATTTAATGCTTTTATTACTATTTTATTTCTGTTTTACTTCTATAAATAAAGCATATTAAGTTCACTAAATATTACTAAATGTATTTTTTTCTTGTTGAAATAGGATTTAATATTTGAGTTTTATTATCCTACTCAAGAAAATATGAGACTGTTCGCTTAGTTCACAATGGTTCACAAGCTTTTTGCTGCCTGGAGAGTTTAGCAGGGTGCACACTGAAGATTTTGGAAGTACTAATCCCACTTCTGGTCAGATCTGTGGTAACGATTGTATCCCTGCTTATCAATATCCCTCTACACCTAATGCTCTCGAGTTTCCTGTGGATCGTTTCCCAAAGAGTTCCAAAAATATTTGCTGCAATGATATACCCCCCACACAACGCAATACTATGCAGAATTTTGAAAGGGAATAATTTCAGTGAAGATTGTTTGTCAGTACACACTAACGCTTTCTAAAGACATTGGGACATTTCTGATCTTTTAAATTAAAAGATCCTAAAAACAAAATCATATAATGGGATACAGTATCTATAAATTCTGCACACACTGGCATGATTTTAGAGCTCTCTGTGTGACTGGAATGATAATCTTCAGTCATCTGAGAAATAGATACATGGTCTGAACAGTAAAATGTAAGTTGTATATAATTTTGCACATTAATACACCAATTGAAACATATACTTTCATGTACAAGTTATGTGTACTTAGTAAATAAAATGCATTCCAAACCATTAAAGCTGTTTTATTCGAAGGAGGATTCAATCCGCTAAGTCCTGCTGATCACAGAGAAATTGTTATAATGGACCGGATTCACAGCCACAGATGTACTGCACATACGTCCTTAACCGATAATAGCTGGTAGGCATGCGTGGTAACTATTTTACGTAATCTACGTATCATTTCGTTACGTAGATTGCGTGTATGCGGCCACATATAAGCAATCTAGTAACAAAGCGATACGTATATTACGTAAAATAGTTACTACGCATGCGTGCTAGCTATTATCGGTAAATTAAGGACATATGTGCAGTACGTCCGGGGCTGTGAATCTGGCCCAATGTTTAGACTTGTAGTGTAGCATTTAATGTTGTAGTTTGTTAAAAGATTGCATATAGCGTATGCAAGTTATAGGCATAGATAATATGTAATATTAAAAGTGCATAGTTCTTTTATTTGACCCTGCTTGTTAAGCTGGGCTCACTTGTACATTATGCTGATTGACCACCGGGCGAGAGACAAAGGAAACACTAGGATCCAGTGAAGCGCACAGAATCTAAGATGGCCATGAGAATTCACATATCAAGAGGACAGAAGACCTTCCTTTGATCTTACCTGTTAAAGGGGAATATAGAGGCATACATCATTATTAGAGATGAGTGGTTAATATGACACATCCAAATTTTTGACAGTTTTGATCCAAATTAAGGTAGGAATCAGTTCCTCCTATAAATTCAGATTTAAATTTGAAGCAAAATGCCATGTTTCCGGAAATCTAAGATCTTCCATTCTTTAAATACTATAGAAAGCACTCTCCTGTGATTTGACAGCCATTTCAGATAGAAGAGTTGAGGATAACGGTTCTCGCGTGGTTTGGAATCTATATAATGTACTCCCTTGTGATTTGGCAGCCATTTCAAATAGGAGAGTTGAAGAGATTGCTTGCTAGCTAAAGCTGTGCTGTTACTAGTTGGTGTTGTCTGATTCTTATTGATCTGCACAGTGAAATGTTTGTCTGAAGGTGGTATTGAACAGTGTTCAAAGCATGTAATCATTATGGGCCAGATCCAGACTTAAGTACGACAGCGAATTTACGCATGCTGCATGCATAAATTTGGCTTTTGGAACGCATTGCACATGCGCACGGCAGATGTTATGCATCGTAACTCTGATTGTACGTAACTTGTTCGTAACTATGTACAAAGGGGCGTGTTATCCCTACGCAAGCAGAAAATATGCATTGTAGGTGGAGGGAGTCATTTAAATTGTCCAGTATGGGTTGGGTTAGGCAGTTACGTACCACAAGGTGATACGTATGGAATAGTTCTACTCTTCACTACAGTGCTTAGTATTAGGTCTCTGACTTACAGAGACCTAATACTATTTTTCCTTGTTACTAAGTGTCACTAATAGCAAATTTTTCCTTGTCACTAGTAGTTTCATTTGCTATCACACACTATATCTGCCTGTATCAGTTTTTCCCAGTATTGTGTACTTATTAAAAAAAAATTACTTTTTGAAAGCAGAATTTTTTCCTTGTCTCTAAAAGTGTCACAAGCTATTATACACTATATCTGTGAGTAGCAGTTTGTTTCTGTATAGTGTACCAATTGATAAAAATAAAATTATTCACAATTTGAAAGCATCATTTTACCTTGTGACTTATAGGGCCTCATTTACTAAGGTTGATTTTGCTGAAATCGACCAAAGTCCCGGGACTTTGGGGGCGATTATGCCATCCCCGCATTCACTAAAGGCACAGTACTGTGACTTTAGTCTTTTGCAAAATCGACACAGCAAATATCGCGGACAAAAAATCGTCCAGATGTTTGCCATGTCAAACATAGCCCAGACCGGATTCACTAAAGTTGATTTTACTAAATCGCCTCTAGTTCGGCTTGAAAGCGCTTAAAAAAAATCGCCTCCTGTGTGTGTCACTTTCATAGAAAGCGACACACACTTTAGCTGAAAAACACGTCAACATCTTTGAAATATGTTTTTCATAATGTAAAAATTATGTGCTAAGCCTTATAGTACTATAAGCGTCAGCCTGACAAGGGATCAAATGATGATGTGTAATGTGAAAAAAAACAGTTGCCACAATAAACATATATAATGTACCTGAATAAACAATAAATATTTAAATATAAAAACAATGGGCCATATTCAAACCACCGGACGTATTGCATATATGTCCAGTGTTTACCGAAATTGTATACTGCGCATGCGCAGTAATTTTTTTTACGTAATCTACGTTTCTCTTCGGTACATAGATTGCGTATATGCAGTCTTTAAGACCGCATATATGCAATCTATGTACCGAAAAGATTAATATTTACTGTGTATTCGGGTACATTACGTATGTTTATTGTGGCAACTGGTTTTTATTTTTACATTACACGTTACACATCATCATTTGATTCCTTGTCCGGCTGAAGCTTATAGTACTATAAGTCTCAGCATAGCCACAAACACATGGCCATTCTGTGCCTATATATATTCTGTGTACTATATGCGTCTACATGATAAAGGATAGAATGATGCTTGCCAATTTTTAAATGGACAGTCGCTGTTCTTTTATACCTAAAAGCATGGCGATTTTCACATTTAAAAATCCATCAACACCGACGGTGACTATTAATCGCCAGACAAAAGTGTGGCATAGTGAATGCCACGATTTAAAAAAAAAAAAGAAGGTGGCAAAAGCGACGCGATGTCTGGCGATGCATAATCACTGTCAAAAAAACGATTTTAGTAAATGAAGCCCATAGTATCACTTGCTATCACACTATAAAGAAATAAAGAAAAATGTATTTACTGTGATTGCTGGTCCTGCTAGTGCTGTTACAAGCACTTGAATCCCCAGTGCAAAAACCATTGCCAAACACAGGTATGCGTCTTCTGCACCACCTTGTCGTCTAATATGGAGTCTGCCACCTCTAAAGCAGACAAATTGGTGCCCAAAAGGAACACACAATATCAAGAAGGAATAATGGGTTCACAAACTTCACAGATTTATGAGGAGAGTGAAAGGGTGTCCACGAATGATTCAGACACTGTAATACTAGAGAAGGCTCCAGTCCTCTTATTAAAAGTAATGATGCTAGTGTTATATACATAGAAATAGAGGATGCTATTGTTGTACTAATCAATGTGCACAGGATGAAGGGGATCATGTGGATCTGACATTGATGATGATGATGTTGATAAAAATGTGGAGGATGATATTGTTTGTGTGAAAGAAAGTCATTCACCAGTCGCAAAGGTTGCCATGAAGACTAACTGTTTCAAACTACAGTTGTCTGTGGAACAAACCTTTACTAGTGGAAACAAATATGACAGCAGCCATCTTATTGCAAAGCTCATCACTGAAGCCGTTGATAGCCCTAGGCTCATTGCAAAACAGAAATAAATCACATTAGGTTTTTTTTAATTTTAGATTTTTTTTCTTAAGGGTATTCTTATGTGAGGGCTCAAACAAACCAAGCACTTCTGCTACAGAGGTATCAGTCTCGTTGCTGAAGTGCTTGGTTTGTTAAACTGTGCATGTTCTTTACGATATACAACATAAAGGGGGGTAGAGGGCCAAAGGACAAATCCATCTTGTACCACTTTCATTATGGACTTTGCCCACCTTGCTGTAATGATGCAACTAATACTAGCCTTTTACTTAACCTCCAAAACCTTGTCATGGCCTGAGCCCTGGGATTTCCAGATCAATAATCGACTTTTAGCAAAATACAAAATTCCACTGGATTTGCATGCCCATATAATGATCAATCATTTATACAGGGGTGCTCAAGAAATGTTTAATTTTTTTATTTATTATATTGGCCTTTTCCTTGCTTCCACTAACATTTTTCATTTACTTCCATTTTTTCTACTCAGCTTTTTCTTATTGAATCAATCAAATCATTCTATAGGGTAATATATTTCATCAATCTGCTACCCTGCCTGCCATTGCTGTGCCACTATACTGTATTTAATAGATTTGCTGCCTGGTTTTTGTGCTGCTCTTCTGTTGCTTAGTTTAGGTGCTGCATTGTTTTACCAGTACTGGTGAAAACAATATGAGCTATGAGGTGGTCCAATTTGATTGGAAATGACTGGTAAATAATGCTATTGATGTTGACAATACAGTAGAAGCATAAATACATACACATTACATAAATTTAGCTATTTGTAGCAATAAAAAAAATTCTGATACAAAACCAAAACATTCAAGTGTGTTTTTGCCAAAACCAAAACCAAAACACAGGGTTTGCCACTCATCTCTACTCTATATTAATAGTACAGATGAGCGCCAAGGCCCGTGTTTTGGTTTTGGTTCTAAATTTTTTTCATGTTTTGGTTATGGTTTTGGTTTTGTCAAAAAATAATAAAATATTTTTGTTTTGGTTTTGGATCTGTATTTTTTTTTTTAATTTTCAGAAAATCACTAAAATTATGTAATTTTAATGTTTTTTTGTGCTTAAAGCATTAATAACACTAATAACATTAATTTTCACTTACTCCCAGCTCAAAAGATTATCAGGACACATCATGATATGCAATGAAGCAGTTATCATATTTTGACCGCCTACCTTTGTGAAGCCCCAGCACAACACTTATGTAAGGGGGGATGAGTGCCCAGGTCGCTCTCCACCATGTACACACTTGCTACATGGTGAGACCTAAAGATCCTCTTAAATAGAACCATGAGGGGGATGAGTGCCCACAGGTTGCCCACTCTCCATGTATACACTGCTTCATTTTGAGACCTAAAGATCCACTTAAATAGGTCCTAGAGGGTGGCGAGTGCCCAAGTCACCCACCCTCCATGTACAGACTTAGTACCTTTAAGATCCTCTTAAATAGGACCGTGAACAACTGCTACAGACAGGTGACCCAGTTGTTAGTGTGCTAGTCAGGGTCACTGTGATCTTACATAGTTCACCTTTTTTCATGGTACTGATGAGTTATGAAACCTTTGAAAAGATAATGAATGTTTGCCTGTGTGCACCCCCATAATGGTAGCACTCCTTTAATTGTTAACTTGGGAAAACCTATTTTAATTGGTGGTTCAGGGCTGTTACTGGGCAGGCTTTGGTGGCTGGCACATGGGAAGAGTTGCTAGGCAACAGGTCAACGATAGCGCACAGGCAGTGGCATGAGCTGGGTCTAGAAGGTTCTGGCCAGGGGAGAAGGAGCAGGAAAAAAGCAGTTGGAAAGAGTCAGTTGGTGTGGAGAGTGAGTGGTGGCAGGGTCTAGGAGATCAGTGCTGGTGTGAGCTGCGTCCTGTGACTTAACTGAGGTGGTGTTGGCAGTGTTTCCCTGAGGGAATGGAGATTCTGTGTCCCTGGGTGCTGTGGCCAATGAATGTGGAGTAAATTGCTGTGGTGGCGGAGGTGTGTTTTTGTTGGAGCGGAGAGCCAGCGGAGTGAGGTGGAGACGGTCTGGATAGTGTGCTGGGTGGCTGTGGAGCGGAGCTGGTGTCTGTGCGGAGCCTGTGAGAGGGGAGCCGGAGAGCAGCGTCAGGGGTGAATTGGCAGTGTGCAGTGACGGTGGAGACAGAAAGCTGTTGGTGAGAGTGTGGCGGAGATGTGACAGAGAAAAAGGTAGAGAGCTGCAGTGAGAAGTAAGCCGGGAAAGTGGCAGAGAGAGAGAGCAAGGAGTATAGCTGATAGACGGTCCTGAGGTATTGTGTAGTAGAAGCAGAAAGGAGAGAGGTTGAAGCGATGAAATAAAGTTGAGGGGACAATATATTAAGCTGGTAACAGTGAATTGGAGGTGTTTGGCAGAAAGGAGGAAAGGAGAGGAATGCTGAAAGGCGGTCCTGAGGTGTAGTAGAAGCAGAAAGGAGAGAGGTTGAAGCGATGAAATAAAGTTGAGGGGACAATATATTAAGCTGGTAACAGTGAAGTGAAGGTGTTTGGCAGAAAGGAGGAAAGGAAAGGAATGCTGAAAGGCCGTAGCTGCACCCAAGGGAGAGTGTGGGGAGAAGATATATACATATATATAACCCAAGAGACTGAGGGTCTGGACTAAGGGGTATTGGAACATTTTAAAAGTAATCTACTAATTTTGTCACATGAATTATCTTTTCAGTGGATTAGCTGAAGAATATATAGATAAAACTAAGTCAGACTGTACAGTAATTACTAA
>WWET01005222.1:59962-78083 GCA_011038615.1 Limnodynastes dumerilii
GCTGTGAGATTAAGGGCAATAGACTTATGGTAGTTGATCTTAAAATTAGAGAGTTGGCTGAATCTCTGGAACTCTTTAACTAAATTAGGGAGAGAAACAGAGGGATTCGACAATGTGGCCAAGAGGTCGTCCGCGAACAAAGCTAACTTACACTCCATCCCACCCGTCTTAATGCCTGAGATATCCGGATTAAACCGTATAGCCCGCGCCAACGCCTCCATACACAAAACAAAAATCAAGGGAGAAAGGGGACACCCCTGCCTAGTGCCATTACGTATCTGCAACGGAGAGGACAAAAGGCCATTCACCCGGACCCTAGCCCACGGGGCGTGATAGAGGGACATTATTTTGCTAGTAAAGACTGGGCCCAAACCCAGGTGGCTTAAAATTTGGGACATAAAGATCCAGTCGACCCGATCAAAGGCCTTCTCGGCGTCAGTTGACAGGAGAATCGCCTGTGTCGCAGAGGTATTAACTATGTGGATCAAATTGACAACCTTGGTGGTATTGTCCTTGGCCTCACGGCCCGGAACAAAACCCACCTGATCCGAATGTATAATGTTTGGAAGGAGTGGGTTCAGCCAAGCAGCTATCATCTTGGCAAGTAACTTAATATCAGCATTAAGTAACAAGATGGGCCGATAACTGGAGCACTGGGTGGGGTCTTTACCCTCTTTGGGAAGCACCGAAATATGGGCCTCATAAGCTTGGGAAGTAAAACGATGAGACTCCGTGATCTCATTGAGGGCCGTTAACAACAAGGGAGCTATCGAGTCCAAGTACAGTTTATAATAGGATATGGTGTAACCATCCGGTCCTGGGCTTTTACCCGAGGGAGTGCCCTTAATAGCCTCAGCAAGCTCTTCCAGGGTGAACGGCCTCTCCAAAGCAGCCACCTGAGCACCAGACAGGCGGGGATAATCAACAGAGGAGAGATATTCGCTAACCTTACGCGCTTGGTCCCCTTCAGAGGAGATGGACAAATTATATAGATCAGAGTAAAAGAGCTGAAACTCCTTTGCTATTCTCTCAGATACATAGTGTATGGAGCCCCGCCCGTCCTTAATCCTTGGTATGAACGCCAGCGAACGCTGAGTGCGTGGGGCATGTGCCAGCAGTCTACCAGACTTGTTGCCCCAATGAAAAAATTTGTGGCGACACTTCCTAGCCTCATATTTAAGGTTGTCACTTAGCACTCTACGTAGTTTTGCCCGCGTCTCCTGATACTCAACCAGGGTAGTGGGACTAAGAATTGTCTTATGCTGTGCCTCTAATTTGCTGATTTCAGACAAAAGCTTCTCAATGTGGGCAGTTTTTAGTTTTTTGTCCCACGCAGCCAACTGTATTAATTTGCCCCGAAGAACACATTTATGTGCCTCCCACAAGATAGTGTGGGAGGTGTCAGGGTTGGAGTTAGTAGCAATATAATCTGCTATAGCAGCTTTGATTTGCGGCATATGAATCGGACTCTGCAACACCAACTCATTAACCCTCCACTGACGGTGGCCCCGTGGCACCCCCGGTATCAGGATCGACAGAAAGACAGGGGCAGGTAATCTGGCCTATCCCCGCAGAGGTCAGGCAGTCAAGATGTCTATGACTCAAAAATAAGTAGTCTATTCTAGAATAGGCGGTGCGTGAATGTGAGTAGTAAGAGAAATCCCTATCAGTAGGGTGCAGTATCCTAAAAGTGTCAGCCAGCTGGTACTCATGGAACATGCAGCTTACCCCATGATGGGAAGGACCAGAGCCCCCAGGAAGAGACATGGTGGAGTCCATCCCAGGGTTCATATGCCAATTCAGATCACCTCCCAGGAGCAGGATCCCTTTGGTAAGTGATTCCACTTCTTCCAGAACCTTAGCGAAGAAGCGCGGCTGGCCCTGGTTGGGGGAGTACAAATTAGCAAATGTAAAACATTGGTTAAAAATCTTAACAGTAACTACCAAGCATCTACCAACCACTACTTCATACATGGACACGTCAGAAAGTGGGAGGCGTTTAGCAAGAACTATAGCTACCCCCTTAGACTTGGACCCCGGGTTATTACTTAAAAAGATATGAGGATAATCCCTATTCCGGAAGGGAGGTTCTACCCCTCTTTTAAAGTGAGTCTCCTGAAGGAATCCCACATCTTCCCTGTTGGCCTTGAGGGTTCGAAAGGTTTGGGAACGCTTTTCCGGAACATTAAGGCCTCTAACATTAAGTGAAAATATGTTTAGAGTATCAGGCATAGTGGATGGTAAAAGTTAAGCCTATCCCATGCTGCAGTCTTGGAGCCCAGATCTGAAGAAGCTGTTGATGACGTAGGGACCACCGAGAACGAGGGGAGAGAGGGGAGGGGAACACGAAGATTGGTGAGTGAGAAACAGAGTCGAAGAAAAAATACCTCAGAGCATCCGTGGGGTGCAAAGGGCCACGGACCTGTAAAAACAGTAATAGGTACATCCCCATCCTGAGAACAAACAACAAGCACAACTTGAGTCGCCTGTTCCAAAAACGGGGAGGCAGGGGGTACAACATGGGAGCAACCCGACACTAAGTAACTGTAAATGAGAATGCAAAGGCTTCACATGGGAGCCTATTTCAATTGACCCCTTCTTGGAAACGTTATACATAATGTGACAAAGTCACTGGATTAATTTATGAAGGGAGATATATTTCTCCCAGAGTGTTGGCCTGTGTTTGGTAAGCCCCAGGGAGAATGTGTATGTGTTGGGAAACACTTCCCAACAAGCTACCAGCTTTAGGAAAAGCTGGATTTGGGTCCCTGGGGTGGATGGTAGGAAGAGTGGGAGGGTCCACCATCCATTAGGCCCAGTCCGGGTCTTTTGGGCTGCCTGGCTGTTAGCAGGCTGATTAAAGGCTGACACCTGTCAGCCTGAGGTAAAAGGCTGGCTAACCTGAGCAGCCTCGCTCACTCTCTCTCATTGTCCAGGAAAGACACACAGGCAGTGTGTGTAGAGGAGAACCTGCAGTCTCTGTGAGCCCTGATGGTACCAACCGTTATTGTTTTGTTTTAGAGTCAGCCAGGTGTGACTTATGTTTAGATAGGGCCAGACGGCCTAGGTGTTTATTTTGCATTTTTTGTTTGCTTTTCTTTACCAAATGAAACTGGCTGAGGCCAGTTGTACCCTATTCCCTGAAGTTTCTGTGAAGTTTTATGCTACAAAACTTCTCTCGCTCACAATAAATATCAAACCACTAACCAAATTATACTCAAGTAGCCCAGTAAAGGCATAAAAACAGGAACCTTAGTTATGAGAATTAGATGAGGCTACAGCAAGCAACGTTAGAAGTCCTAGGGGACAGGGGAAGGGGGAACAAGAGCTCTAGTGTAAACGTAAGTAGATTTTTCTAACCAATCTGCTTGAGGACAGACACCAACATTAAACAGCGTATAGAACCACACTGGGAACGGCACAGCTTTAGATAACATGTGAAATCAACCAAGAGAACAATTAACAATACTATAATCTCAATAACTATAACTTGTGGCAGTAGGTGAGCTGCTGCATGGGACAATATTCATCCGTAGAGAAAGTCCATGCTTCCCTAAGGAAAAAACACAATTAAGTACAGCAATACGTAAGACCTAGTGGTAGCCGCAAAGAATTCGAAGTATCCGCTGACTATATGGAATATCAAACAGGCTGTCCAGAAGCCACTGAGCCCGGGGGATGGTGTCTCCGCCGGCGTGACTCCTGCCGCTGCCATGCTTCTCGCTGAGGCAGTTCCGGGGGGATGATGTGCTGGAAGAGCTGGAGCCACTCCGAGAGGTCCGGAACAGTAATGTCCATCGACTCACAGAAGGCAGGAAGATCGTCCGGAGTGCACAAGAAAGTGGTCGCTCCATTGCGAAGAACGGATAGGCTGCATGGGAACCCCCAGCGGTATTTAATGTCCAGACTCCTCAAGACGTCGGTCAGGGGTTTCAGGAGCCTCCGTTGCTGAAGCATGTGCCAGGATAGATCCTGAAATATCTCCAAACGGTGCCCCTCGAACTCCAGCTGCCGTAGGGCTCTAGCCACCCTGATGATGTCCTCCTTTTCAGAATAGTAGTGGAGTTGACAAATGACATCCCGTGGTGCATCCGTGCAGTCGAAGAGGATAGCAGTCTCCAGGTCACGATTCAGCAGCTGATTAAAAGCCCTGGTAAAAGCTGCCATGAGTTCCGGGGCTTGAATAGTTTCCGGAAGTCCCTTTATGCGGAGGTTGTTACGTCTACCACGGTTGTCTATGTCGTCTAATCTGGATCATAGGGCATTCATTTCCAGGGCTTGCTGGCCCACGACATCTGCAAGAGTATGTTGGTAGGAGCTAGCAGACTCATCTCGCTCCTCCAGAGTCACCAGCCGGTGCGTTACAGAAGTTAAATCCTCTTTCAAGGGGTCCAACTTAGAGGCCACTTTCCTGAAGCCGCTGCTCCTGCGCTAAGAAGTCCTGCTTGGTAGGCATAGTCTCCAATCTTTGCAGGATAGCTTCCAGTCCGAGCTTGTATTCACAACCGGCAGGGGTCGGCTCAGAGCCACGGCAGGGGAGGGGTGGCGAAGAGTCCTCCTCCATGTCCGATGGAGCCGGAGAAGAGGGGGCCGGCGGAGAAACCGTACCCGGCTGGGAGCCCTGGTCTATTAAGAGATTTCTAATGTCCCGCTTGGGTGTGGAAGGTGCAGCCCTGCGTCCGTCCTTTGGGTGGGGCGTCCTCCTATCCTTCCCCATGTGGAAGGTGGTTAGTAGTTATAATATTGTATCGTAGCCAAGGGTCAGCAGTGTGTCAGGTCATATCCCACGGTTCCCCCCCAGGAGGAGGAGGTTCAAAGGAAAAACATCACAGGGGAGTGGCACACAGAGAGAAAGACAGTTCAAGTCCCATATATTGAGGCTAGGAATTAAAACCCTGGCAATATAGTATGCTTTGTAGCCAGCAGGTGTCGCTGGAGTGCTGTGCAATATTGTAGTTATGCACTAGCAGGTGGAAGAAATACAGCAGTAGATGGATGTAGGGCTGGTTATAGAGGACAAATAAACTGGGGAAGAAGCAGCCTTGGCATGCAGTGGTGCACTGTGTGACAAAAGAGGAAAGAGGAAAGGGGGAAATGGGGGAGCAGTGGGGCATCCAGGGACACAGGGTGGCCTCAGAGCAAGCTCCAGCACGATGGTCCTGTGATGGTGATGCCTATGGTCTAAGCGATGGAGGAAAGGCTCTTATGTGATTCCCCAGGCAGGTAGTGTATGGAGGAGGGAGTAGCAAAAGGTGGCAAGCAGCGCTGGCTACAGCTCCCGGTGGCAGAACGGCTCTGACCACTGTAGGTTGGCCAAACTATTTGGAATCCTATATGCCCCTCTAAGTAAGAGTTACTAGGGAGTGCAGGAATGGCAGGAGTCCCACCAGAAGATATCACAGTTCAGGAATCTGCACAGAGCAACTGTAGTGACAGTAAATAATGCACAGAGACTCAGGGAGTGTGGAAAAGAGCAGGGCTCCTCCTCCTTGAATATCACATTCCATGTTCCTGCACAGGGTAATGCTATATATATTCCAGCCAGCACTTGCACAGTCTCCACTCACCCTGCTACAATCCACAGCCACAGTCCGGGCACTGCTCAGTGGGGAATAGAAGGGTGGTCCAGCAGAGGGGGGATCTCACCAAGTGACAGAGTCTCCAGTCACTGCCTCGCGCGAGCCCTCCAAGATGGCGTCAGAAAATGGCTGCCTTTCGTGCCAAAACTCTCCTGCCGCCTCCAAGATGTAGGGAGAAGTGCCTCAGAGGTGTCCCAGCTCGTCTCCGTTACCGCAGGGCACCGCGACACAGCCACAACTCCGCCAGGCCTCTCCACTCCCCCGCACTTTATCCGCGACTGCCGCTCCGCCACTCCAGTCTGCACCGCCGGCAGTCACACAGGCCTAGATCGCTATTATTCACCGGGGACCAGCCGCAGGGACAGGACAGGCTATGGCTCCTCTCCACAGCAGCACTGCAGGTAAGTCTCCAAGATAGGCACCGGTACAGCCGCGGGGACCCCAAGAAGCAGGATATTAATGCGGAAATTGGCAGGAGCTAGTCAGACACACGTCTACTCCGTGCAAGCGCCAAGCCACGCCCCCCAATGCTTGGTATTTTTATTTATGGATAGATTTTAAATAAACCAGATTTTAGATTTATGCAAAACAGTTTCTCTTTTTCTAATTAGTAAAATTTGTCTTCCCTGGGGACCCCAGATCCAAATGAAAGAGAGTTTAAAATATGTACTATGATATGATGTGGTTTTGATAAGGTTAATTTAACATTTGCAGAACAAGGTTATTTCTATAAACAAACTCTGTTTCCCGTGGAACCCTCTAAATGGGTTCAATTCTCATAACTTTTGTATGTGAAAATTCTAAAAAGCTTTTCATATAATGCTGACTATATTTTGGTTTTGCATAATAAAGAAAAAGAAGAAACTAAAGCAGATGTCATGGGAGGCTCATTCAGAAGTGTTTGCACTCAAGATACTTGTGCTGAAAGCAAGGAGCATTTGCATGGGCAAAGGTGGAATGCCGCCATCAGGGGTACAGCCGGGCCCAGAGCTGATGGAGGCTGCCATACTTACTTGCTTAGAGCTGTACATTAGGATTTGTCCCGGGTTTCATAACTTCTGGTGGCGGCCCTGAATAGGTGGCATGTGTATGCTTACATCATAGAATTAAATAGGATTAGTGTACAATATTATTGACAGTGAATAAATGTTTCTAAATGCAAAAATCCTTCAAATATCCTTCAAATATCAAGATAAATAAATGTTTTGTGTATTTCTATTACTTTCTTTATTGTAACTGAACTTTTAGTACTATGTTCTGGATCCAGAGTTCCAATCCTTGCTGTATCCAGACTTCCTTGCAGATGATGCTGGCCACTTCTCTCGAAAGAAGACCCTACCATAAGAATTTTGCAGCACCCTCATGGAAAATGGGAACAGCTCGGAAGTCTGGATAGTGCAGAAGGTGGTTAGCACTCACGCACTGTACTATTACTGTACCTCCCCCTTCCACATAGCACATGAGTGGTCCAAATCCCACCCCACACTTCAAAACTCATCTGCTCCTTTTTATATGTCTTCTTAGATATTAAACTACAAGGTACAGAATGTAAAAAGAACATATACAAATATACAATTTATAACAAAACAAAACTATATTTAAGTGTATTTTAATGTTTTATAGAGTGGTAAATTGTATTTTTGTAAATACTGAATTGTAAAATGCAAATACTTATTACATAGACGCATAGTATATGACTGTTTAAACATTTAGGGCTCTATTTACTTACCTTCCTCGTTGCCTGTGAACGAAGCTGCATCAGGCTCACTTATCATCGCAGCGAGCCTGGCAGCTTCCTTCACATGATTTACTAATACTCACCCCTCCTGCGATGTCCCGCGATG
The DNA here is from genome assembly GCA_011038615.1 of Limnodynastes dumerilii. Taxonomy (NCBI): domain Eukaryota; kingdom Metazoa; phylum Chordata; class Amphibia; order Anura; family Limnodynastidae; genus Limnodynastes; species Limnodynastes dumerilii. The sequence goes on from WWET01005222.1 coordinate 67,386, forward strand.
ATCCGCCGGTTCCGTGCAGTACTTCACATTCATGCGATGCATGAATGAAGTACTGCACATGTGCAGTAGCTCTCAATCGGGACTTAGAAGTGTCGACATGAGAAACACTGCACATGCGCAGTGCTTCTCTTTAGGCACTTTGACATTTTCCCAAGTCCTGACATGAGAAACACTGCGCATGTGCAGTGTCTTCATGTTCCCTCCTGTCAGCTGCAGCCCGAACAGGTGAGTTTAAATATTTACTTATATTTTCTATGTTTTTTATTGATTTTTTTTTTAAGTTCTAAAATTGTTTTAATTTTTATTTTTTACTCGGGCAATATTGCTGTATATTCCGACGGTCTCCCCATACACCCTCCCCTTTTCCTCCCGCTAATAACAGCTTTTAGGGGGAGGAAAAGAGGGGCACATGGGGACATCGCCGGAATTCTTACCACTAACGACAGTCTTAGCTGGCGTTAGTCTGACGCCGGGAGCGTAATTTAAAACTCCGTTCCGGCATTTTGTAAATATGATAGACTTCATTTTAATGCGATAGGGCCAGTTTTGAAGTGAAAACTGGCCCTATCGCATTAAAATGATCTTTGTAAATAGAGCCCTTAAGATGTTCATATCCACATATTTGTTTTTAAAATTCCCCTTGTGTAAACACTATGAGCTGGATCCAGACTTAAGAAGGAGCTTGAAATTAAGAGAGAAAAGTTACATCTGGGATAAACCATGTTAATTTCAGAGGGAGTCAGGTTAATTCTATTCTTTGCACGCAGGGATATACTGTATCTTTAAATTGCTTACTGCACACAGATACTGACCAGCTTTACTATCACACTGTTATTTAGACTTGGGATAACTCTAATACTGTTTGCAACAGATGAAATATGACTCTCCTGCAACTAATTTCAAGCTCCTTTTTAAGTCTGGATCCAGCCCTATATGACATATGTAATAGTAAGCAAAACATAGCTTGGTCTACATCCTAAATTATCATTTACCAAATAGCTATCCTGTTTCACAGCCCAAAGAATTTACCAATATTCTATTTATAAGAGTAACTTTAACATAGATTTTATTCATTTGCCTTTTAACTATTTTTTTTTATAAGGTTTTTATTTTTCTGGCTGCCCTCTCCCCATGGCTTTATCCCTGACCCAATTTTTTTTGTTCCCACAGTCGTAGAGCTCATGCCGTGAGCAGGAGATGTCCTATAAGCAGCCGAGTTACCCCTTAAGCTACGAGGGCACTGAATGCCGCTAACTAGACTGATTGAAGGTGAACTGTAAATCACAATGCCATGTTAAATGATGACATTTCAACACCAATAAAAAAGTGAATAAGTGACTCTATAAAGAATAAAAGGTCTCTTTTCCATTACATATTACATTTGCCGGCATTTAGTCAGTACTGATGACCAGTCGTGTTTTTATTCATTATTGTAGATGCTATTTTTATAACCCTTCACAGCACAAAGCATTACAGATCATTCTGTTTATTTTCCCACAGAGGAAGGTTTTCTTGGAAATAAGGATATAGGAAAGCACTGTGATATTGCAGCTTTTAAATCTAGTATATTATCTATGATAAACACTTCAGATTCCTAAATGACATAACCCAATTCTAATCCTTCTTAGTGTAATTGACAGTTGGATTTCAGTTCAGCAGCGTTAGCTTGAACTATCCTGGGTGGCTTGTGAAATGAATTTGGGTTAGTAGTTGCACCCTCGTAATCTGATTCATTTTGGTATCTTATCTTAACTTGAGTAACTATCTGATGTTTCTATACAGATTAACAAAACAAATCCTTCTTTTAAGGTACATTGTTATGGTACATTGCACTGATCAATAACCTATTCAAACTCTGAGTGCTATCAGAACAAAGCAGCTCTGGGAATGTTTATCTGTATAGTGTGTGATTATTGATTTCTGTATTAAAGTGAACAGATAATACCCTTTGAATGACATATACATTTATTTTTACAACACATTAAAGTGTTACATGCCGTCACACTAATTGTGACGCCGTCTAAGCGTTTTAGTATTGCGGGCACTCCTTCCATGTATTCCCTCCTGTCTAAAGTGTTATGACTGTTGCCTAGCAGCCAGAATGCTTTAGACTGAGGTATGGGCAGCGTAGATACTGGAAAATTAAACTGTGGCTCTCCCTATTTATAGCTGTCTGCTGCAACTCATGCTGACGGTCATAGCGCCTAGTTTGTCCTGCTTGTATTTCTGTTGAACTTTTGCTTCCAATGATTCTGAATGTGTCTCCTTGCTCTCCCGCCTTCCTCTCCTGTCCTTCTGTCCATTAAGTAAGTGAGCGGGTGTGTGGGTCCTGTTGGTTTCACTGCCTGCCGGAATCCCCTCCCTCCAGAGGTTCTCCTGCTATTGGTTGTTGCGGTTTGTGTGTACTCTGCTTACTCTACACTACTTGCTCCTTTGGCGTAGCACATTTCTGCTGTGTGTTTGCCATCTCCACACTTTGTCATGTTGCATGTGTACTGTCATATTGACAACTTGTAAGTCTTCTGCAGTAGTCTATCCCTACTATCTGAGGCTCTAGTAAACATCGGAGACTTTAAGGGGTGCTTCCTAGGTAAGTCTGGCTCTCAATTTAAAAACATATATATATGACCCAATATTGGCACTCTCATTGTTAGAGTTAGGACCACCATATGCAATAAGGCGTGGACGGTGGCTTGTGGCTTATATATTTGCGCAAATATGTGTAACGGACGTTTCTGTGTATTATTTTACAGATAGACGATATAGTCTGTTACTGGTTTATGACAGTGTTGCTGGGGCATTTTCTTTCCTTTGTTACTGTGGCTAGCAGATTAACCCCTGCCTTTCATGCACCTGTTTGCATTTACCTATAAATTGACTGAGCAACTTCCATTCTGTGTGAACATTGGAGACATGTCAGATTCTGCGCCCAATAGTTCAGCAGAGGTTTTCATTAAGTACATGCTCTGGGTTTTGTCAAGCATGACATATTGGAAATAGTTAGACCATTGTTGTCTTCTCTTCCGAAATCTCCGGGAGCCTCCCGAAATTGAGTGCATTTCCCCCAGTATCCCTGGAGTGCAGGCAAATCTCCTGAAATGGGCATGAGGCAGTGATTTATGCAAATTACTGCCTTATGTCCTTCTCCCCTGTCTTTCAATAATGTGAGCCATAGCTTTACTAAAGATGACAGGATGTAATGATGACAAAAGTGTCATTAAACCCTACCCCATCCTTAGTAAAACTACAAATTGTAGCATTGTTAAACAGGGGGCTTGGCTTATGGGTGTAATTTGGATAAATCACATCATACAGCCCTGTCTCCATACTCTAATCTGTCTCTTCCTCTGAGATCTACCAGAGAGAAGAAATAGGAAGCAGGCAACTATAAGTTAGGCTTTTGCCCCATAAACACTGTCATATTAAGTGTATAAAAGTAACCAATATGACCATTTGGTACAACAACAATTTTATAGTACCAAAGTACAGTAAAACAGCATTTTTCCCTCATTGCTCGTGTGTCTGCTTGATACAATGATCGCTCCATCATATCTACTTACAATAGATGGAGCACTTGTCACACCATGTTTTGCAGCTTTTCTCTGTGCTCAGACATTATTGTGTTTCCATTAGGGTTGTATTCAAAGTTCATTCTGTTGCCTGATTCAATTAGGTGCAATGATGGGAAAAAGCTTGCAGTGCGCTTTTTCTTGTAATTTATGGTACCTAAATTTCAGCGATTTTTATGCGCACCTCTAAAGGGCATAAAATCATAATAATAACATAATAATAATAATAACGTCACACCCAACACTGCCATTATGTTGGCTTTTAGGGCTGGGCCAGTTCTGATGCCCCAGCACAACTCCTGTCATCCTCCAGTGAGCCAGACTCTTCTTGCTCTGTATCTGCTTCTTATGCCCAGAACCCTCACATTTGTACTCTTTTCAGCACTATCTTTGGGGGCCATGTTGGATCCAGTCACCTGACCCCTGTGGACCAATCACATAATCTCCAGACACCCAAAAGGATCAAGGAGTGCTCATTTGTGCAAGTAAAACAAGTGCATTGTGTTTGTTCCTGGTTACTGAGGTCTCCTTGTGAAACCCAGCTATTGTGTAGCATTTGGTTCCCAACAAAGTAAGATATTTAGCTTGGTGAATTTTTTAAAACAGTAATGCTATCAGTACTATGGTATATTGTTCATCTTATTCCTCATCATTATCTTTATTCACAATAACAAGTATGGAAAGGATTGACATTGAAGAAGTCACTGGTATTTAAGAGGTAAATATGCTCCTGTCACAACTACAAGTACAACTACTACTTGTGACGATTCATAAATTGCCTACTTTGGATACACACCTTCCATGCATTTTCTGTAAGTGATGTAACAGTAAATAGGTTCCTACACACTTAATGTCCCTACCCCAAGTGATTTTGTCATGGCAGAGGTAATGATGGGCAGTTGCTCAGGCCCCCACAGGCTCCAGGGGTCCTTGAGTAATGCTGCCTGCCATGCCCAGCTCCAGAAGTGAAAGCATTTTCAGACTTGCTGCCCTGGTGCAGTTAAATCAGTCTTAAAATACTTTGACTGTACTGTCTTCTATCAAAGAACCTGACTGCTCACTTCTTGCTGAAGCAGTGTATCTGCATGGACTGTGTGGCTGCACTACTTTAGTAAGAAGTCAGCAGCCTGCAGGCACTGTGTCTGTGTTGCAGTGTGATCCCATTGTAATGATGCTGAACCTAAGGTTATGTCAGCATCATTACTGCAGAGAATGCGCCACAGAGGATAGAAGAAGTGGGGAGAAGACTTCAACCCAGGCAAGTTAATTCAAGAAATAAGTCAAGTTGGTGTATTGCTGGCTAATAGGGGGCAGAGAGATGGCTGAACACATAAGGAGGGGGCAGAAGGTTGAACACATAAGGGGTGTGGGTCACCACTGCAAACGTTCTCTCCCAGCCAGTAAGTATAAATTTAACCTCAACCTTTATCCTAATCCTTACCTTAACCCCTCCCTTTCTTACAGCCTAACCCCAAGACTTCCCTCCCTACAGCCTGACCCTAAGACTCCCATCCCCGCAGCTTAACCCTCTTCTTTCCTTACCCTAACCCCCCATTTCCCACTGCCTAACCCTAAAACTCCCCGGAGAGTGTTACTCGCCTCTCCGGTCAGTGCAGTGGGTGCTGTGGGTCTGTGGAGGCATTTCCATAAAATGAATGGGTAAGTAGCCCATTCTAAAACATTTCTTTCTAAAATGGCTGTCTTTTCAGAATAGAGACAGACAAAATTTTTAGCTGTCTCTATTTTTAAAAGACCCCATTCGCGGCGGCAACTCCAACAGCACAAAAGGAGGAGGAAGAAGGCTGGACACACATATGGAGGGTTCTGAAGGCTTGCTGGACAGGAGTAAGGAGGGAGACATAAAACAGAACACACAAATGGAGGAATACACATCTGAAAACATATGGGGGGCAGAAAACTGGATGGCAGAAGGCTGGATACACATAAGGAGGGGGCTAAAGGCTGACTGGACACATAAAAGAAGATGTCAGAAAGCTGGCTGGACACACATAAGTTGGGGTAGAAGGCTAGCTGGATACAAATAATGTAGAAGGGGTAGAAGGCTGACTGGACACACATAAGGTGGATGTAGAATGCTATCTGGACACACATTAAGAGGGAGCATAAGGGTGCCATACGCGACATATTTGACCCAGGTGGTCATATTTACTTGTTTCAGCAATTTAGGGAAAAATTTGATATTCCACACAAACTATTTTTTATGTTTTTACAAGCGCGTCATTATGCGCAGCAAGTTATAGAAAAAACTAGCACTCTTCCTAATACTGTCAAGACACTGTTACAATATTTAGATACTCACCATTTCCGCATTAGACATGTTGGGGATCATGTCCAAGTGGCTACGAATACCCATAACGTCTGGCAAAGGGTAATACTATCTTGGTCTAGGGATTTGTCTGAGCAGATTGAGGAGGCGTAGTTATTGAAATACTATGATTCTACCTTAAAATGTTTAAAATCCTCTATGCTACAAGAGGTCCACATCAGAACAATCAATAGAGCATTTCTCTCCCAAGCCCAGAGAGGACTGATGATTTCGAGGGAGGCCACGTCCTGCCCCAAATGTACTGCTTCTAAAGCCTCTTTTATTCATAATGTATGGGAATGTGGGGTTATTCGCAAATTCTGAAGCAAGGTAATGATGTTTATAAATTTGATACTGAAGACGCATCTATTGCCTGATAGTAAAGCCCTTCTATGGGCAAATTTCGAGACATGGATCTCGAATACTGGCGTGAGGGAGGCAATCCCACTGCTCACTGTAATAGTAACGATAGCAAAAAAGGTTATACTCCAAAGATGGACGGTGAAAACGCCTCCTTTCTTGGGAACAGTCAAAACCCTAGTCTTACAAACTCTGTACTTGGAACGTAGAGCCACAATTCCAGACATAGAGACAGGTGTCCAGAAATTCTACCAGAAATGGACCAGAAATGTATATATCGAATGTTTACCAGAAGAAAATCGCACCCATATTATGAGATTATACGAATCAACCACTTGGGCACTGTATAGATAGCTGGGGGTGGTTTTGGAGTGAGACGGGACGGGGATCGGAAAGGGGAGCACCTAGGTGACTGAGTGAGTTGGTAGACATGAGTGCGACAGGATAACTGGGGGATTGGTGTAGCTCTCATACCTCAATATTTTGTTTAGTTTTCTGTTCGGTTTGCAATCTGCTGTTATTCATTCGGTGTTCTACTGGGTGATGGCGGCAGCAAATCTTAATTTTTTATTTAACTTTTTTGTTTTTCTTTTTAGTACGTAAGTTGAACAAGGTTTTAGATATCGCTCTCTATCTTCGTATGGTATATATGAGGACTTATCAATGCTCTTCTGTGATATCGTATCCCTGCTCCGTGACTGATTTTTCAGTTATGTAATCTGAAATCTGATCTTTGTGGAAGTTAGCCAATCGGGCTGGAAGTTTTGTCTTACCTTTCTTATTGTTTTCAGCATATCTACCTATTTGATAATCGTTAACCATCCTTGCTCAACTACTCATGTTACTCTGGATATGTATCATGTACAATTCTATTCTGAAAATTTCAATAAAAAGTTTTACAAAAAAATAAATAAAAAAAGAGGGAGCATAAGGCTGGCTGGACACTCAAGGATGTTTCCAAAAGTATTGCTGGACGCACACAAGGAGGAGAAGATTGGATGGCTGTAGAGACAGGAGAAGGAGCAAAAGTGTGGTGATAAAGGGGCAAAATTGTGATAATGAAGTAGCAACAGTGTGATGATTTGGGGGTACAGTGTGATGAAGGGGTAGTGTAATGCAGGAAGGTACCATGGACCGTAAGAAACACACTTAAGAAAATCTTAAAGCATGTGCGGATAAGCATGTATCCGCACCTAACTTAAAGATCCCTTCCACACCACCTCCCCTTTTTTTTTAAGAACCTAGGGTACTTAAGAGTGCCATAGGGCATCCCTAACTACCCATTCATATTTTCCTTCTTAAGAATAAAGAATATCCTGTTCATGACTGTGTTCTGAAAGAATATTGGACCTGATTCAGAATTAAGAACGTGCTTAAATTAAGAGAGGAAAGTCACACCTGGGTTAAACCATGTTGATTGCAGGGGAGTCATATTTCATCTGTTGCAAACAGTATTAGAGTTGAGAAGTGGAGTTTCCCAGTCCAAGTCTAAATAACAGTGTGATAGTAAAGCTGGTCAGTATCTGTGTGCAGTAAGTAATTCAAAGATATATCTCTGCATGCAAAAAATACAATTAACTTGACTTTCCTCTCTTATTTTAAGCACTTTCTTAAATCTGAATCAGGCCCATAGTCATTATTATTATCAATATTGGCATCTTCTAAATTGTCACTAGTGACCTTCAACAAATTAATCATTTCCAAAGTTTCATTCTCCATTTCTACATCACTATCTTAAACCTCTATGCAACTTAATCACATATGAGAAAATGCTTAAGAGATTTTTATTGGATATTAATCAGGGTTGCCGACTATTGTATGCTTTCCTCCGGGAGAACCCAGAGGAAAGCCATAGATTACTGTGAGGGGGAAGGTGCTTAATAACTTGTTTTATGCAAAATGTGTCATTAAGCCCCACCCACTGTCAATCACCGTGTGATCTCAGGTGTTAAAAGGGTGGGCAGGACTTGATGACATCATTAAGTCTCGCCCATCCCTAGTAACTTTAGGGATTACACGGGTGGTTGTTTGGGTGTCGGGAATGCGGGAGATTTGCCGTCTCTCCCAAATTTCCGGAGTCTCTTGGATATTCAGGGAGAGTCGGCAACCCTGAGATTGCTCTACTGTATATTTACTTTGTCAAACTCTGATAGGGCAGACTCAGATGTAGCTCTCAAAGATCCCTTTTACTCTCCTCAGGATTTTGTGAATCTACTTTTTCATTGGCAGACATGGAGCAAAAACATAATGGGCCTGATTCAGACTTAAGAAGAAGCTTGAAATTAAGAAAGGAAAGTCACTCCTGGGCTAAACCATGTTGATTGCAGGGGAGTCATATTTCATCTGTTGCAAACAGTATTAGAATTGAGGGATAAGGAGCAAGAACACTTCTGTAATGTTGGCAATAAAGTATATTGTAAAAAACACCTATATATTCCGCTAATGAGTCCATGGTTCCCTTCTCTCACTCCAATTCATTCAGCCGGACATGGTAAAGGAAATAAATATAAATTTATTAATACAACATCAAAAACCTTAAAAATAATATGTAATGCAAAAAAACAGAGTTCTTTGGGAAAGGGCGGACAACTACTATGGTTGCGCCATAGCATCCGCAGAGTGACGACATCAGCCCAGGACAGACGCTCCAGCCAGTGATCGAGTTACCTACAAGCATCCTGGGACAGTTTCCAACAATAGGACTCACTTTTCACCACACTGCAGTTACTCTGAATCAGGGTATAGATACTGATCTCCGTTTTTTTGCATTATAGACTTTACTTGCTTGTGACGCTATAGAATTTGGTATGCCTGACAAAAGCAGTGTGACTGAGGCCCGTCACAATTGTAGAAAGCATTAGCTAAGCGTCCAGAATCCCCAAGATGTCTGAATAAAATTCAACATCTTGATTGCGACCATCCCCACAGGGGTAGTTGGACCTCAGGAGAATAGACTCTGACCGGTAATTATTGTGTTGATGTATTTGTGGCATTGGTTAAGCAGCCAGGATTCAGCAAGTCAAGACATCCAGGTGACTGAAGCTCCTTAAGCTAGGGAATAAAAGAACAAATAATGTTGTAAACCTGCCTGGCATTCATTTATTGTATATATGTCAAATTCTTGTGATTGATCTTACAATATTCTGATGTCCTTTTCAAACTGTGTTGAAGTGACTTAAGGATCGATAGGAGGTACTGGGGAAGCTTCCTTGGCATATTACGGTATTCCTGGGTGTCCTGGGTATAATTTAACCAAGTAATTTGATTCTGTCTTATTCCCTGAATACAAACCACTCCTCCCTAATCAGCAATGTTTGTTGATCTCCAAAATGTCGGGATATTTCAATATTATAAAATGTGAGCAATATATTCTTATAACCATTGCATCTTGTCCCCAAGGGCGATTCACATGTACGTTCGTTAGACACTTATGTGCGTATAGTCTACGTAAAGTACGTAAATAAAGTTACTACGCATGCACAGTTGATCTGATTCTAAATATACGCATGCAAATCCCCTCGAAAACGGATTTCTGAATACGGCCCAGCATCTGTAACCTGTACAAACCTGTAGAAAGGTTTTCACTGCTAAAAAGAATAGTATGAGTAAAGAGGGTACATTGGAAAGAAGAGAAGTGCAGTCTCTGTGATGGCAGTTCTTCTTTTAGTTATGCAGCATAAAAGAATGTATTTTTAACATACTAAACTGTACACTGAAAAGTAAAGTATATCCCATTTACCTATGATCTTAGTGTTGATAGCATTTGCGATAATTGCAGTCAACAGGTTATGTCTGGTACATATATGCTTTTGTTATGGAAGTGCGGATGTGGGTGCATACACTACTCTTTTGAAAGAAATAAGTGTGCTCTACGTGCATTAAGCGATGAGTGTTTCTGTTCAATACATTGCTTTCTCCCTTTGCATTGGGAATGCAGCCCACATCTTCTTAGTGCTCCTATTCCCTTAGACATAATTTACCAATAGATAAATGCCCCATAGACCATTAAACCAAATGTACTGTAAATGTTTTGTAACACAAAAGTAATCCGTAAACATTTTGCTGAATAGTAGACAGCTTCATCCTTAATTCTCATAATTGTTTATACAGTATATCTCTGAATGCACTGGATGCAGACTTCTAAATCTTATGAGATGGGATCCCAGAGCAAAATATTCACATAGATCTGCAAATGCTGGGCCACACTATGTGCATTCACATTATAACTACTCCCACTCCGGGAGAAACAAGAGCCAGCAGCATGGGAGTAATTTGCCCACCCCCTGCCTAATCAAAGCTATCATTCACTGGGCTACTAAGGATGTGGCAGCAATGATGTCACCATGCCCCATCCATCCTTAGTAAGGTTCGGGACATGAGGCACTTATTTGCATTAAATTACGGCATCAAGCACAGATCCAAGAGATTTGCCATCTCTCGGCA
>WWET01005222.1:90967-101246 GCA_011038615.1 Limnodynastes dumerilii
AGACACTCCGGGTTTACCTGGGGAGTACCGGAGTGGTCCAGAGAGTGTATTGTGGGTACTCCGGGATTACCCGTGTGGAACTCGAGTGACACCAGAAAGTACCAAAAGGGTGAGCGGGCAAGTTTTCTGGGGTCGGAGTCTTTACCAATCAGGGGGTCTTCACCAGAGCCCCTGATGGTGGGGATGGGCTGGGTAACCCCTGACGGCCTGGTCGTCCCCTGTTGAACTTGGACCCACGGAACCGGAAATAGAGAACACCCTACCGTGAACAATAGAGACAGATGACAACTAAAGCGGGTGGCGAGACTGGGCAGAAGGGACTGCCCAGGACAAACGACGAGGAACAAATGACAAGTGACTGCGGACAGAGTAGGTAGACAGGACGGACAGGACTCACTAGGGCTTATATACTTCTGGCACACAGAATGATCCCTTACGGGATCACAAACACACTCACACAGGTAAAAATGGGGAAACCAGGTAGGTAGATATATGTAAGGAGGGAGACCCGGAGAGGTTGGGAACAATAAGGTAAATGGTAGGTAGGTATAAGGCAGGCAAGGGGGACACTCAACGGTCAATTCACTAGCAGAGCACAGGGCTGAGACTAGGCACACAGAAAGGGCAGGCAACAGTACTGGAATCAGAAACTATCACCAGCACTGCAGTGAGGCAGAAGGGAAGCTTTAAAGGAGCAGGAACCAATGAGAGAGTGCAGAGTACGCGCCAAGGGAAGCGATAGGAGGTCCCCATGGCAACCAGGACGCAGCGCCGACCCGACGGGGGAAGTGAGCGTCGCCGTTGCCAGGACGACGCGTGAGTCAGAGCCAGGGAGCCAGCGTGGAGCCGGAGAGGGAGGCACAGCACGAGCCAAGGCAATGGACGGAGGGGAGAGACGGACGCATGCAGTAAACAGACGCTGCGTCCTAATATTTTGCAAATATATGCAAGTTCATTAATATACAGACAATACCGTTAAAAGGGTCAATATGTACATTTGAAATAATGACAACATTGCATTTACCTCTCTGGGGAACAAGTATACTCCTCAAACCTCCTCAGCCAGGTGGTAGATGTCCGAATTGGCCAACACTCGGGCGTCATGAGACCGTCTAGGCCAACCAACAAACACATCTGTGAAGCTGATAATATGACACATTTAGCATTCTGTTATACCACACATAATTTACCTGCACATTGCAAATCCCCTGTCCCTCCTATACCTGGTTATACCCTTCTATCATAGCCCCCTCTCCCTCCTATACCTGGTTATACCCTTCTATCATATCCCTCTCTCCCTCCTATACCTGGTTATACCTATCTCCTGTGCAAGCTTACCAATAGTTGTGGTCCACAACAGCTTGGAGAACAATGGAATGCCAGCCTTTCTGGTTATGGTAATCCACCACATTTTGCAAAGGGGCCAAGATGGCTATATGTGTCCCATCAATTGCACCTGCACACTGCGGATAGCCACGTCTCAGAAAGCCGGCAATTGTGTCAAGACGCTGTCCTTCAGGCAAGAAGATGAACCGTCGATACAGCGCTTGCAGCAAAGCCTCCGTCACCTCACGCACAAGATTACAGATGGTGGAAATCCCAACCCCAAACATACAGGACATCGTGCGATATTCCCCTGGGGTTGAATACCACCATAACACAATGGCTAGCCTCCTCCAGGGTGGAATGGGGATTCGGATTGCTGTGGTCTTTCGGGTGAGCTGGGGAGATTAGATCAAGCACATACTGAAAGGTCCCACGAGACATCCGGAAGTGTGCAATCCACTGCTCCTTCTCATAGGCTTCCACTGTCTCCCAGAAAGCTTCAGCGTGATTGTGCTTTTGGGTCCACATTCTCCGATTACTGAGGGTAGTGTACCTCAGAATAGACATCTGAGTGGCCTTAATGTATGCCCTCCTCCTGCGCATATACTGATGACGTGTCCTCCGCAAATCCAACATGAATTTCACACGTTTTCTCACCATGTCAGCAAGTACCATCTGCCACAATATCATGATCTGCACAAGAGTGTCATTTGCTGTCTGAAACAGCAAAATCATCCACAAAACCATGGTATCAGAGCTAGAAACAACTAGATCGTCAGCCATCGTGGAAATAATGCAGCTAAAATGGCCACTATGTAATGACATCATCATTGTGTGCAATAGAAAAGTTCCCTTTAAATTACGGAGATGTGAAAGGCTCTTACCCGGTAATTTCCTGGGTTTTAGCGGACTTAAAAGGTGTCTTTTTTGTGTCTTTTTTTTTAACCCGGTATTTCCTCTCCCGGAAAAACCCGGGTTTTTAGACCCGGGTTTTTCACATTTGGTGATGTGAAAGGGGTAAAACCCGGGTTTTTAGACCCGGGTTTTTCACATTTGGTGATGTGAAAGGGGTATAAGTGTGGATTTCACACCAAGGCCGAAGTAATGACTCCATTTGTACTTATGGAATATTCACCACAAAGTCAATTTGGTAAGTAAAGATCTTATGAATAAGGTTTGGCTTACAGTTCGATGATTGTCCACAAGCGATGATAGAATCCCAGGGTAAGATGATAATCTTTTTTCTATACGCTGGATCCTGTTTGTTGCAGCGTGCACAGCTAATTCTGCTCTATTCTCTCCGTATCGCACCCTCGTTTTAAAAGGCAAATATGGGAAGAGTGGAAACACAGTGCACGGGGAGGTCACATGACATGTTGGAGTAATCCCTGGGCTTCTTTATATCTGATGCTTTTATTGCCGTATTATTTATATATGTCACTATACCTTTGTGAGTATTTTATTCTCAACTTTTAGACCAAATAAACTTTATTGATTTGCACTATTTGGTTGCGTGCACTGTCTTTCCTCTCTTCCCATATTTGCCTTTTATGAGCTGAATCACCGAAAAAGAGGCTGTGATACGGAGGGAATCGAGCAGAATGAGCTGTGCACACTGCAACAAACAGGATCCAGTGTATAGAAAAAGATTATCATCTTACCCTGGGATTCTATCATCGCTTGTGGACAATCATCGAACTGTAAACCGAACCTTATTCATAAGATCTATACTTCTCAAATTGACTTTGTGGTGAATACTCCATAAGTACAAATGGAGTCATTACTTCGGCCTTGGTGTGAAATCCACACTTAGTGGTATAGGACTGTGATCTACGAACTTTTGGCTTGCTGCTTACTCTTGATGCATGGTAAACTTTAGTGTTATTTTGTTTCCTCCTCTCTCCTTTGTTTTGCACCTGGCGCCAATGCTTTGTTGTTTTTTGTGTTATTCTTATCTGTGTGGAGTTTGTATGTTCTTCCCATATTTGCGTGGGTTTCCTCCAACATGCCAAAAACATACTGGTAGACTAATTGGCTGCTGAATAAATTAACCCTAGTGTGTGTGTGAATGAATATATGTATGTATGTATGTATGTATGTATGTGTTAGGGACATTAGAATGTAGCTCCAATAGTATACCACCCTGGGGGTGGAGCAATTCTGTGATTCAACTCCTCCACGTGCGACTGGTGTGTTTCCCTTGTTGCCTACTCCGGGACGCCGGACTGCGGTAAAAGAGCTCACCGACGCAGCTTGCTACAGTGTATGACATGCTTACAGCCAAGATGTTTATCTGATACGCCTGATTCATGTTTTTATCAGCTTTTTATCCAATAAACGTTACTACACCATACATCGCCCCCTCCTCCTCTTTTCTCTCTCTCTCTCTCTCTCTCTCTCTCTCAAAAGTATTTGTTTTGGATTAAATAAGTAGATTTCTTTTATTTTAAGTAGGTCTTGACCTCATTCCTAAGCAGATAACTGATACTCAGCAAAAAACTGGTTGAGAACCGCTGCTGTAACCCATAATAGAAACAAAAATGAATTGTTCTTTACCAAAATGAGGACGAGCATTGTATAAATGTGAGACAAGATAAGCGACGGGTTGAGATAGCACTCACAGGAGACAACCTAGTTTTTTGGAAGGTTCTAGATGATTAGTTAGATGTGATTGTTGATAGGCTGCTGATAAGGTAGGGGGGTGGGTTTGGGTCAGGTGACCTAGGTTAGATAAGTAATAGAAGGGCAGAAGGGCTCTGTCTCTTTGAAGTGTCGTTTTAGGAAGGCTGAGTATAATTATTCTTGTCTCCTAGAGCATTTTGAGGTTTTGTATCTTGCTAATTGCAGGGTCATTGTACATTGGTTTATTTGTTTCTGAAATTTTCTTTGCTTCCTGCCTTTTTGTTTTTATTTTCATTTTCCTTCTTTCTCTTTATTTATTTATTTATTTTTTTCCTGCTTCCCTCCTCCCTTTTGTCTTATCCCCTTTCCTCTCCTTTGGTCTTTAGGTCCTTTTCTTTGTGTCTTTCTTATCATAAATTTTAATTTATAAATCTTACCTTTTCTTCACATCTCCTTCTTATTATGTCGCGCCCGGCGGTTTGCAGCCTGGTCCTTCCCAGTCGTTTTCGGGACCTGGAGGCCTCTGAGGCGGCAGTTGGAACAGGCGGGGCACGTTCCGGAGGTTCGCGCCGCGAAGGAAGGGGGTGCGCGCCTGTGAGGGCTCTGGCTCGCACAGACGTCGCGCCCTCGCGTGAGTTGGGAGCTTCCGGCGGGGCTTGCGTCACGCAGCAGCCGCTGGAAGTCCTGGACTCCAACATGGTGGCGCCCGTTATGCGGAGGGGTCGTTCCGTTCGCCAGGCTGCCTGAAGAGCCAGCACCTCTCCCAGGAGGATTGGTCAGCGCGTTGGGGCTACCGTTGCCCCTCTTGCAGCTGCTGGCCGTGTCAGACGTGGTACAGGTAGGTCTGCATCTGCTGGGGGTCGGGGGTCATTTGTTGTTAATTTGTCTGGTAGTGAGAGTAGGGGTGCTGATGTTTTGTCTACTGCTGCAGGTGCCAGTCAGCCAGGCAGTAGGGTTCAGGAGCAAGGGTCAGGTAGTACTAGGGGAAGGGTTGAGGAGCTTGATTGGCACAGGGGTGATGATTTTGAGGGTGGGGATCAGGAAGATTTGATAGCAGCTGATTTGAGTGACACAGAGATTGATATTGTTCCTGATACCCCTGCTTATATGCAAAGCCAGAGAATGCCTTCACGCCCCCCATCCATGGGTTCAGCGCATATTGCCATCCCGCCATCTTTGCCTAATTTTCCCAGTGCTGTGGGTTATCCGCAGCAGTTTTTGCCTTCATCCTCAGCCACCTCTGGCTCTCAATGGCCTTTCCCTCCCCCAATCTTCCAAAATAACGCTTGACCATATTTTAGTCCTCCTTTGTTTAACCCCCAGGTGCAGCAACAACCTTATCAATACTCCTTATTGCCTCTTACACAGGCCACTGCCGGTCATTTGAATGTTTTTGGGGCTAATTAATCTCAGTATCCTGTGGCTGCGGGATCGGCAACATTGTCAGTGGGCCAAAGTCACGGAGACAGGGCTGCTTCTAGGGGGGTCCGTGTTGAGGGGGGTGATCAAATGCTTGCTTCTTGCCATTCGGTTAATCCTGTTTCTGTTTCAGTATTGCCTTCAGCGTCTGCGGCGGTTGGTGTTGCAGATAGGGCTCCTGATACTGAGCCGGTTCCCGGCCCATCCACGAGCAACGAGCAGCAGGTTCATCCGTCGACTTCAGGGCAGGAGCAATCTGTGGATCCAGGTGAGACGCCTGCTTTGGTTCCATCGGAGGGTGAGGAGTCTAGTGACGGGAGTGGTGCGTCTAGTTTAGATTCTGCAGCGTCACAAATTCCCCCAGCAAAAATAATGAAGCTTTTAAAGAAAACTTTACTGGATAGGCAAGGGGGTAAGGGGAAAGGTAAGGGTAAGCAGAAAGCTAAACCCCCCCCCAAGAGATCTGCCCCCCCCCCCTGTTTTGCGGGATAACCCGATGGTCACATGGGATGTACGACAGTCCACTAGGGAACGTATTAAAAAGGGTCAATACGTAAATTTGTTCGAGGTAACCCAGACAGGAAAAGAGCGTTTAGCCGAGGCGAAGGGGAAAAATGGTCGAGGCGAAGCGGGCGTAAAAACTTTTTCAAATTGGCTTGGGGGTTTTGTTCCGTTTGCTGCATGTTACCTTGAATCCCGCCCGACGGAATACATGGGGATATTAAGATATCTCCATTTAATCCATGATTTATATGCTAATAGCACGCCGGGAATGTGGCTTTCCTACGATGAAAGGTTTAGGAAGAGTCAGGACGGGTCTAAGAATATGGACTTTTTTGATAGTGATGTTGGCATTTGGATGAGAATCTCGAATGCTAAACCCGGCTCTGATTTTTTCTCGCCTTCCTTTCGTAGGAATTCCCAGCAATACAAGTGGTCAGCGCAGGCAGCTAGTAAACGATGGTGCTTTGCCTTTAATAGTGCCCGTTGCACAAAGGGCACCAGTTGCAGGTACAAACATGCTTGTTCCCAATGCGGCGGGTCTCATGCAGCTAAAGATTGCAGGTCCCAGGGTTCAGCAATTGCTCTATCTCCTGCGCCTTGTTTGAAAAACTAAGTTCCTTTTTGCATTGGTGTATTGCCAAGAGTACTGGTCATGAGCATATAGCTCATTACTTAGATGATTTCTTATTTGTTGGACCAGCAGATAGTGATATTTTTAGGGAAATTCTTTTCTCTGCAAAATCGCTTTTTTGGCATTTTGGCGTTCCTGTAGCACCGGAGAAGACGGAGGGTCCTACTACATGTCTGTCCTATTTAGGAATTGAAATTGACACTGTGGCCGGGTCCTGCCATCTTTCGGCTGACAAGGTTATCAAACTTAGGTTGTTGTTGGAGGAGTTATGTTGCCGGCGTAGGGCGATTTTAAAGAAAATTCAGTCCTTGTTGGGTCTGCTGAATTTTGCCTGTAGGGTCATTCCTATGGGGAAAATTTTTTGTAGGCGGTTGGAAAGGGCTACAGCTGGAGCAAAATCATCGCATCATTTCGTGCATTTGTCTCGGGACCTTCGGGATGACATGCAGGTATGGTTACAGTTTCTGCAAGATTTCAAAAGGATACGCATTTGGAATGCAGCAGCGGCGTCCAATGCTGAATTGGAGTTGTTTACGGACGCCGCTGGTTCCAAAGGTTTTGGTGCGTATTTTCAAGGATCATGGTGCGCTGCACCATGGCCCTCTGATTGGGAGGAGGCGGGTCTTACCAGTAATTTGTTGGTCCTGGAGCTCTTCCCGATTGTGGTTGCTATCGAACTTTGGGCCTCTGAATTGAGAGACCGTAGCATAATCTTTTGGTGTGACAATCTGGGAGTGGTCCAGGCCATCAATGCTCAGAAGTCCTCTTCTCCCCCCACAATCCGTTTGTTGCGTTTGTTGGTTCTCAGATGTTTACAGTTCAATATTAATTTTAGGGCTAGACATGTCCCAGGAGTAGAGAATGTTGTTGCAGATGCATTGTCGCGTTTTAATTGGCCGAGATTTAGGGAGTTGGTGCCTAATGCCAGACAGGAAGGCTTGTCATGCCCATGTCATCTCTGGCAGATTGTTCGGCCGGCCTAGAAGCCTTGGCATCAAGCTCCCTAGCTCCGGGCACATTAAAGGCCTATCAGAAAGCATGGGATCGATGGGTCTCTTATAAGCGGAGTAGGTCTGGTGAAGGTAAGTCAGACGCGGTTCTCTTGTTAGAATGGCTGTGGTCGCAGTTCCAAGTTGGTAGGTCTAAGTCTTCCATTTCCTCGCTTCTTGCAGGTGTTTCCTATTTTACTAGGCTTTATGGTAAAAAGGACTTCACAAAAAGCTTCTTCGTTTCCAGGGTTTTGAAGGGTTGGGCACGGCAAAGGTCCCCGGCCGTTGACGGGAGGCGTCCTATAGATTTGCCCTTATTGTCCCGAATTTTGAGTTTTGTGGGTTCAGTCACATTTGATAGCTATGAAGCTAAATTGTTTAAGTTGGCCTTTTCCCTGTCTTTTTTCGGAGCCTTTCGCTTGTCTGAGTTGGTAGCCGCGGGGAAAAATTCATTAGGCTCTGGCTTATTAAAGGAGAATGTAACGGTTGACGATGCTTCTCTAGCGGTTAAAATCCATAGATCAAAAACTGATCAGCTAGGGAAGGGACGTTGGGTCATCATTAATAAGCAGCCAGATGTGAATACGTGCCCAGTTAATTTAGCCCATCAATATTTATCGCAGGGTCATCCGGGGGGGTTCTCAATTTTTGGCACATAAAAATGCTATGCCCCTTACTAAATTTCAATTCTCGGCAGTCCTGAAACTCTGCATGAAGGGCTTGGAAGCTTCCGCTTATAGTTCGCATTCATTCCGTATTGGTGCCGCGACTTCCGCCGCTCTTGAAGGCAGATCGGTTGATCACATTATGCGTCTGGGGAGGTGGAAGTCAAGGGCTTACTGTAAATATATTAGAATTGATAAGCTACAGCAGCAATAGTTCTTTATTGTATGGGATTTGTTTGTGATGCTCATATTAAGAATCTTTTACTTTGCAGGTTCGTTTGAGGTGAGTTTTTTGAGTAGTGGAGAACGCATAGCCATCGCGATCTATATAAGGGTTTTCTCCTGGTTTTTTCCCCTTTAGTAAGGCCGCCAGATTGGAAAGAGGGGGTCTTGGGGGTTTTCAGGAGTTGTTCCCCTCGTATACTAATCGCTTTGGGCATGGGTCCTCTTCCCTGCAGTTACCCCTTTGTGTGCTATCCTTTGTCTGGTTTTCAATTAATTCGTAGCTTTTTACCGTTTAGTTAGTTTTCAAGTTTGCTAAAAATGTGGAATCTTTTTTCTTTATTTTCAGGACAAGCGCCCCAGGGCCGGACGGCCTGGATCATGAGGCATTCCTATGTGTATTGGGCTAGACTTAATTTTGAGCGGAATAGACTTTCGTTTGTTTCAACAGGTTGGAATATTGAATGGTATGGTTTTAGGGGCATGCGAGGGGAATTATTTTACCCCCTTTTTAATGGTTAGTGGAGAAATTTGTGGCCCCGGATTGTTTAATAGTCCACTTGGGGGGGAATGATTTGGGGAACATTACTTTTTGCACGTTGGAAATCGCCATTAGGCATGACTTTGGTTTGATACATACCAAATTCCCGAATTTACGTCTTGTCTGGTCTCAAATGATTCCGCGGAGGGCTTGCTGGGGCCAGGATCAGTCAAGAAAATTGACGGGGCTCGCAAAAAAGTAAATAGGTCAATATCTAAGTGGGTATTGGCTTTTGGGGGGTTCGTGATCCGTCATCCTCAAATTGGTCATGAACAAGAGAATCTTTACAGGGCTGATGGTATTCATCTAACTGAGAAGGGGAATTTTATTTTTCTACAGAATTTGTTTTATTTCTGCAGGGTTGCTAGGTGGCGGACGGAGGCACTTGAGGGTGCCTCGCTGTGGCGGTAGATGGTGTGTCACCGTTAGATGTTTTGGCGCATAATCGGGGGAAAATATCTCAAGTGGAAGCGAACCCTTCTATTAATCGACAGGTGGCCTGCCTTAGCGACGGGAACCTGGTTTGCCTCCTCCTATCCAAAGAGGTGTGCACTTTGAAGGGTGGAGCCGGGGGAATGGGTTAGGGTGGTGGGGGCGCCTTGGTTGACAAGATCATTTGTCCTTTTAAGTTCCAGAGGTGACACACAAGCATTCTACTTGCCACCTCAACCCAAAAATTTATAGTCAAGAAATCAATTCATTCTTAATAAATTATATCTATTTTCAATAAACCTATGCCCCCAATTTAAATCCAACCAAAAGTTGTCCGTGTCATTATTTTGGTATGATTGTTTGGCTGTTGTGAGTGGTATCATCAACACTTGTTCGCTTATGCTTTTTAAACAATGATTGTGTAACACTTGGACACATCCTGGTTATTGGTGCGATAACATTCTGTAGCAATTTTCAGAAGCTGTTACTAATAGTATATGTAGAATGCGTTAGGACAGTGGTTCCCAAACTTTCTCAGTTCGAGGCACCCTTAGGGTCTCCATATTTTTTTTCAAGGCACCCCTAAGACAAAAATAGAATAGAATAGAATATAAAATAGAAACATTCCACGGCACCCCGGTGAGAACGTCGCGGCACCCCAGGGAGCCGCGGCGCACAGTTTGGGAACCACTGCGTTAGGATATTATTTTTCTTTGAATTTTGTAAGTAGTACTCATGTTGCAAGCGTGAATAGATGGTAATTGGTAAATATGATTATTATATGATTGGTTCATTGGTAAATATGAACCTAGCTGTATTCATTGTATGAAGGATAAACATTAAAAAAATAACACATGCCTTTACATTATTAAGAAATCATTTACCTTCCTGCAATCAGGGCCGGCGCGACCCACTCTGCGAGGGGATG
>WWET01005223.1:13593-30278 GCA_011038615.1 Limnodynastes dumerilii
GGCCAATTACTATAAGGGATAATAAACATGCACAGAAAAAAACAAACTGATGTAACTGAGAAACAGAAAACACCATTTGGAAACAGCCTACAAATGACAAGTGCACCCACCACAAATACTATGAACAATACACAGTGTAGAGTTGTAATAAAATGTAACACTTTTTTATGCAATAAAAAGACATTCCTTTTTTCTCCAATAGCAAAAAATTGTAACAAAACAATGTCATATGAAATGCGAGGATATTAAAAATAAATGAAGTCTTAGATCAAAATGTAAACATATTACTTATTAAAAGGGGAGTGTAAATCATATTGTAATCAGATTGGACATCATGATTTAAAGCTTGTTTCCACAAGGAGAGAATGGCAGGAAATTTTTGAAATAGCCACTTATGGCTACGTGACTGAATCTTTACTGTATCCCTCTGAGTCTCAGACATTCTCTTCAATTGTTTGCTCCTTCCAAGCAAGACCAGCCGCAAATAATCGGTAATTTAAAGAAATGTCCAGGACCCCTTAGGTGATATGTACATATCTCTGATGAGTGATCAAAGAAAGAGGGTAACCAGATAACAGATTGAAACAAAAAATAAGCAGTACGCATACATGAGAGACTTCAATGTGATTGCTTAGAGCTGGAATCTATTGGATTGCATTATGAATTATATTTCAATTCTTCCAATATTATTAAGGTAATTCAGTTTGACATGTATGTATTCAGACAGATGGGTTTCGATATATTTATTACAACTTCGTCAATACACTGGAGTTGGTAGCTGAAGGTGCTGAACTAGAAAGAGCCCTGGAAAAGACTGCTTGGGCACAGATGAAAATTGTAGATCAGGAGTTCAGCAGAATGTTTCACACTGTTACTTTTTTAAGGCATTGAGTTTTCTGTATCATTTTATTTCCTCTTCACCTACCCACACATTTTTATAGATATTTAGCAGTTTTGTTTTTTAAATATTATTACTTATAAACATTATTGTTGTTTTTTTTACTTGTGGGGGTGTATAATTAATGAGTGTTCAGTTAAAGTTTCTTCTTTTCTCTCCTCTTTATTGGCTGGATTCAAGGCCTGGCTGGCAAATTTTAGCCTGGGGGGCAAGCCTAGAGCAGTGGCCCATAAGAAACAGTCCATCCTCGAAGGGTAGTTTTTGGTACAAGATGCTCTTACCATACCCCATTTGCTTGTTGGTACAAGATGCTCTTACCATTCCCAATTGCTTGTTTACTAATGAGGAGTTCCACTTTTAAGGATTGCACTTTTGTGTTGCACCCCAATCTCATTAAAATATACAGACAAATTCAGACAATTGTGCAATAACTGTATGAAAGAAAAATAAATATGGACTCCTGTTTTTGAACTCTAGGTGGCAATTATTTCAAATTGTATAATTATAAAATTGTTACTTATTTTTTCTGCTTATTGCTGGTATGTTGGTATAACACATGTAGCCTCCATGGTGTCACAGTGTGATCATGATATGTGATCATTTGTATTTGATTTCATGCACACAATCACAAGATCAATTTATAGATTACACCAGAAGAAAATAACTATCAATTGTACATATGATTAAATAATAATAAAAAAAATGGTCAATAGAAAGCTATGTGCCATATATGAAAATAAACTATTGTGCCTAACACTTGGGTTAGATGGGTACACTATGCCATAATGGATTTGGCATAACATAAATATACCACTCTTATTTCTCATCACACAGGGAATATCATAGGTTATTAATCTTTCATAATTTATCAGTAGGAATATCATAACAAAACCAACAGTAATGTCAGTACACAAACATTAGTTCCCCCCTCCTACTGTGCTTATGGTACTGAGTGCTACCACTGTCCCTTTTTTCGGGGAAAAGGGGGATGGATTGCTCCCTTGGCCCTCCCGCCCATGGATAGACTGTGTGGTAGTCTATGCGTGAGCTGGGAAGTTTGGTTCTATACAACAGAAACCAATTTGGTTCAGTCAGAGGCGGCCCCTGGAAAAAATGTTAAGGGGTCCCATCACAAAATTGCTGGCTGTCCCCAACCTACAATCATACCGGTTTTTATTTGGTTTGAATTTTCACTTGTACAGACATTACATAATACATGTAATTTCTTTTTTACAGAAAAAATATTTATTAAAATTAACAAATAAACATTAATTGTATAATTTTTTTTTATTCAATAAAAAAATATAAATTTTCTTTGAAATAGCAATTGTTGTGTAATGTGTGTAATATACAAAAAACAAACAAGGTATTACAGCGCTTCCCAATTATTGTATAATAAAATATATGGTAGAAAATGTTAAAATTAAAAAGCAGCGTCTGATTTAAATATAAGGTCCTTTTTATTACATTAAAATTTTAGAATGCACCAACATTTGAGTAATCCTAAATATCAACCCCCTAAAAAGGCACACTCCCCAACAGTAAAAAATAATAAAAAATACATATATCGCTATATACCCGAATATAAGTAGCAGTAGCAATAGGAAATAGAGAGCTGACCAACTAATTGCCTTGTGATAGCACCCGGGATATCAGCAAAGTCTATAAATAGTCTTATAATCTTCCTGGTAGTATAAAAATATATATATGGTAACTATAGGTACCTTTGACTTTGTAGTCTGTGCAGACTGTATAGATTTAAATTGTACCTTTTATGCCAATATTGATAATTATCACCTCCGATCTAATAGGTGTGATGGTGAGGTGGTACCGACAAACAGTTAAGTTTAGTATCCACGGGTCCAAAGGATATCCAAAGCGATCCGGGGGTCCAAAATATCTGTTAATATAGCGATAGTGTTGACTCCGTGGCTAATAAATTCTGTTTGGCTGCCAGCCGGTCACATGGCGCGGGGCTCACTGCAGCACTGCACCCATGCACCCCTGCGGCACTCAGGGCTCACCACGTCACCTTTCCCATCAGCGCTTGCGGGTGGATTGTTAATTCACCGCATGGGCCGGAAGGCGGGAGCAGTGGCCGGAAGAGGCCTAAGGCAGAAGGAGCTGCGTGCGGTGAGGATGAGAGAAGACAGGGCAGAAGAGGCTGAAAATAAAGAAGCAGACCTGGAGAAACTTGAAGCAGCGGCGCAGGAAGACCAGAAGACAGCAAGGGAGGCAGTGGAGAGCCTCCATTTGGCTTCCACTGTCTACTATCCTGCGCAGACAGGTATTCTGTAGCCCTCCACTGGGCAACCAGGGAAAGTACTAAATACCCCCCTGGGCAACGAGCGGGCCTTGTATCAGTGACCCCCCCTGGCAACGAATGTACGGTGGACCCCGGCCGGAGACTGCCACACTGCTGCCAATGATACGGCCCAGTCCAGGCCTGGACTGGAGCCCCAAATACCCCCACAGGCATAGGGGATGAGGATCACCCCCCATCTGAGGGCACTAGGCCCCATAGTGCTATAGGGTGCTAGGCCCTATTAGGTAGAGGGGTGTTAGACCCCTGTAGTACAGGGTATTAGGCCCTATAGGTAGTTAGAGTTAAAGGGTACCAGACCCTGTGTTAGATAAGAGTGCTTGGCCCTTCGTTAGAGGGCACTAGGCCCTGTGTTGGTAGTGGGAGCTAGGCCCTTGATTAGGTTCGGGCACTAGGCCTGGTGTATGGTCAGAAGGGTGTTAGACCCTTGGTTAGCAGGGCGCTAGGCCCTGGTTAGGGATGGGTGCTAGGCCTGCATTAGGTTGGGCACTAGGCCCCTGTTTGGGTAAAGGGCATTAGGCCCTGTTGTTAGTGTTGGGCGTTAGGCCCATGTTGGGCGGTTAGGTTGCCGGAGTAGAGGGCGATAGGCCCTGTATAGGCCGCAAGGAGTACTAGGCTCCGTTAGTGGTAGAGGGCACCAGACCCTGGCTAGGGCAGCGTGAGGAGGACACGTGACAGAGGGCAGGTTGCAGTACTCGGAGGTAAGTGGTCTCTGGTAGGTGTGGTGGTGGTGAGAGCGTGCATCAAGGAGAGAGAGACGGTGGTGAGTATCAATACCTGTACCCTCTGTGTGGAGTTTGTCCCCCCTCCCTCCACGGGTGCAGAGACAGAGACGGAAGGCATGGGAAACGTTCCGTCCCTCTTGCCAGTCATTGGCGAAAAGAGGTGTCTGAGGCCCTGGCCGGTGATGACGTTTACCTCGCCCATGTCCTAATTTCCCCGTTCTCTCCCGCAGGTATTTTTTGGGTGTTGATGTTGTACTAATGGTTGTGCTTTCTTTGCAGCATTAGGAATCGTCACACCTGGGACCGGGGGAGGAACAGCGCGTCTTCTCTGGCGGTTCTTCAGGATCGGGTAAGAACCTCTGGGGTGGGGGCGGCCTGGGTTTTGTTTATATTTCACAAGGCGCCGGTTCACCACCCGTTACAACTGTCTTGCAAAACTGATGATGTCATCAACCTCACAAGACTTTACTAGCTCCGTGGCACTGGACACACAGCATAGGAATGGGCTGTGCTGTTGCTGGATGCTGAGCTAAACTTTTCTTAGTTTTAAAGCATAGTTTAGCAACTGGCCATAACATAGCCCGTTCCTACACTGTGCAGGTGACACAGTTGCAAATCTTTGTGTGGCCAGCAATTAGACATACAGTAGCCTAAGTGACTTGTCTGAGCAGCGATGCAATTTATGTAGTCCCAGGAGGTGGCCCAAAAACAGCAAATGGCAGTGCTCCCCAGGGGGCACAAGCACCCTGCCCCCTGGCCCAGCCCGCCACTGGCTGGATCCAGACTTAAGTAAGTGCTTGAAATTAATTACTCCTGGGCTAAACCATGTTGATTGCAGGGGAGTAATATTTCATCTGTTGCAGACAGTATTAGAGTTGAGAAATGATGTTTCCTATTCCAAGTCTAAACAACAGTGTAAAAGTAAAGCTGGTCAGTTTCTGTGTGTAGTAAGCAATTCAAAGATGTACTCCTACATTGAAAGAATATAATTAACTTTACTCCCCCTGCAATCAGCATGGTTTAGCCCAGGAGTAACTAACTTCAAGCACTTACTTAAGTCTTGATCCAGCCCATTGCAATTATATTTTGAGAATCACAGCTACACCACTCATATCATCAGTTATTTATATGATGGAATAAAAATATAAAACATCTCCAATGATTTCATTAATTATAAGGGTACACATTTTTCTGATTCCCCTTTGTGGTATGGGATACTCTTTTTTTTTTTACATTTCCTTTCTATAATAAAACTATATAAATTGAGGAGAATCAATAACTATGGTCTTCCATATATCTGTATAAACACAGCACCAAAAGCTAAAATGATTTATATCAAAGTTATATAAGTGATGTAACACACTTAGCAGCCTGTATATATCTGGGGTGTGGGTCCCTGCCAGGGGCGGATTGGGAAAATAAAGTGGCCCTGGAAAAAAATCTGGAAGAGGCCTCCTATGGGCGGAACCAAATAAACTCTAGGAGGGGCTAACCAGAAAATAGGTGGGGCAAGCACAGTTATATTAGTTCCTTAGTCCCTGCCCTAAACTATAAAGGATTAAACATCCAACGGGCAGCACCCTGAGTATTTGTAGGTAAACTGTTAGCTAGGTCTTGTATTGGAGGTTCCGAGAGTGTTGAATACCAGTGAGTGTTTACCATATATGTGAGACCACCTTTACTGGAACATTGTAGAAGTTCAACCTTCTACTGTTTGTCTTTTCATCTACAAATGGAGTGTTTTCATAAAGTACAGGACTGTCGATGTTTTATGAGTGTATATGTTTTATGGTATTATGATTTAATTAAAGAGATATTATCATATTGTAATAACTGGGGATACTTTGATTATTTCATATGTGCACTGCATTTTATATTTGGTGTCTAGCGCCCCGAGTATTTGTAGGTAAACTGTTAGCTAGGTCTTGTATTGGAGGTACCGAGAGTGTTGAATACCAGTGAGTGTTTACCATATATGTGAGACCACCTTTACTGGAACATTGCATAAGTTCAACCTTCTACTGTTTGTCTTTTCATCTACAAATGGAGTGTTTACATATAGTACAGGACTGTCGATGTTTTATGAGTGTATATGTTTTATGGTATTATGATTTAATTTAATAAAGAGATATTTTCATATTGTAATAACTGGGGATACTTTGATTATTTAATATGTGCACTGCATTTTATATTTGGTGTCTAATATAGCGCTTACTAGTTTTTCTATAATATATCTCTCTCACACACACAGCGCACCCCACATACATAAACACACACTGTGCACCCCATATACATATATACACTCACAGTGCACTCCATATACACATATATATATATACACACACACACACACACACACACACACACACACACAGTGCACCCTATATAGATATACACACTCACAGTGCACCCCACAAACATAAACCCACAGTGCACTCCATACACACACACACACACACACACAAAGTGCACTCAATATACGCACAGACACACAAACTCACATTGCACTCCATATACACACACACACAAACACACACAGTGCACCCTATATAGATATACACACTCACAGTGCACTCCATATACATATACATATACCCACACAAAATTCACTCCATATACACACACACACACACACACACACACACACAGTGCACTCAATATATACACACACTCACAGTGCACTCCATGTACATATACACACAATGCACTCTATATACATATACACACACACAGTGCACGCCATATACATACACACACAGTGTGGTGCAAAACACATGAATTATATACATAAATGAAACTACGAACCTCTATTCCAGCACCTTACCTGGATTTTGATGGATTCATTTCCTTCTCTTGTCACATCTGGTCTGCAATCCTGGGTCAGCGCAATTCCTCTGCATTATATAATACAGAAGAGAAGCACAGATCATGACTGACACTGACACACACACTCCCACAACTACACATAACTGTCATGCACACAAATACACATAACTACTGTCACACATACACAAATACAAAAAACTATTGTTACACACACAAATACACATAACTATTGTTACACACACAAATACACATAACTATTGTTACACACACAAATACACATAACTATTGTTACACACACAAATACACATAACTATTGTTACACACACAAATACACATAACTATTGTTACACACACAAATACACATAACTATTGTTACACACACAAATACACATAACTATTGTTACACACACAAATACACATAACTATTGTTACACACACAAATACTCTTCCCAGTCACTGCCCTGTTTCTGCATCCCTTCTCTATTCCAGCCCCTTCTCTCTGCATTCCTTCTAATCTCTCCCATCCCCATCTCTCCAGCTCTCTAATTGTCACTGATTGTCATTTCTGATCTGCCTATAAACAGCAAAATATAGCTGCCCATAGGTGGATCATAGACGTCAATTAGTGACAATCCTGCTATTGCACGTCACAACCCCTGCAGTATTATGCCGGCTGTGGCTACTATTTCCATAAAGGCAGGCAGCGTTTCTAAACACACACATAAACACTGCACTCTAGATACACACAGAGCACACACATACATACACACACACACACACACACACACACACACACACACATATAAACACTTCACTTTAGGGTACCGGCCTACTGGGAAACTTCCCGCTAAGGCCTATTGCCAATCCGCCCCTGGTCCCCGCATAGAAAATCTGATTTTCGAAAAATCGGATTCCTCCCAGCCAGTTGCGAACAGGCTGGGATTTCGATTGCTATGCCTCAATGAGGCATAGCATTCGATCCACGGAGCACTGAAATCTTCGTTCTCCTAAATTGTAAGAAAAAATAGTCCCTTCCCTAATTCTAACCCTAACCCTCTCCTCTCACTACCCTAACCCTAACCCTCCTTTCCTGGCAGCCTGACCCTAACCTTCCCTCCCCTGCAGCCTGACCCTAACCCTCCCACCCCTGCAGCCTGACCCTAACCTTCCATCAACCGCAGCCTGACCCTAACCCTCTATCTACCGTAGCCTGACCCTAACCCTCCCTCCCCTGCAACCTGACCCTAACTTCCCTCCCCTGCAGCACTGACCCTAACCCTAACCTGCACTTATAGTTAACTCACCTGTTCCAGGTCCAACGATACCAGCGGCGGAAGTGCGGTGGAGGGATAGCGCAGACGGCAGAAGGATAGCGGTTATTGCGAAAGTGAATGGGTAATGTATGCCGAACGGCATACTCGCCCATTCATTAAAAAAATAGTAGAAAGCGGTAAGTATTTGAAAATGGGACATTCGAAAAGGAACTTGCGGATGTCCCAGTTTCGGCAATAAGATTTTTGTACCAGAGAGTGTAAGCGATATTTCTGTTGGCACAATTTAATTAGAATATTTAAAAGGACCAATTTTACAGATTAAATGTGATATGTAAAGTTATTAGGAACCTTTGAGTCCTATGTATGTTCAAGAGGCAAAAGAAATGTGCAGTTTCACTGGGAAAACATGTTGCACACCTCTATATTTTCTCCTAGCTCTGGTCACCAAGCTGGCCCCCTCAGGAGAGGCTTCCCTGTTATTCATCACATTGAATAATCTTTCTGGAGACTGGAGAAGCTATAGAAGTGTGCAGCATATTTTATATTGACATATATGCCAAAAGTAACAGTTTGCTAAAAAAAATGAATAAATACAAAAAAAGCATATGAATGGGAGTAACACTCTCCGGGAACTTTTAGGGTTAGGCTCTGGGGAAGGGAGGGTTAGGGTAATAGAATGGGAGGGTTAGGGTCAGGTTACGGGGAAGGGAGTCTTAGGGTTAGGCTACGGGACCCACACCTGCTATAGAGGTGTCCAGCATATTTTATAGTGACATAGGGCCTGATCCTGAACTACGCCCACCGTCACTAGGACGGCGGGTGTAAGCGTAAGATCTGCTTTTCAACCGATCTGCGCATGCGCCGGGCAGATGTTGCCCGGCGTTGTCCGTAGCAGCGCCGTAGGGACGCTGAAGGGGACGTCCCCCACCGTCCCTACGTTCAGGTTGGTGCAGGTGGGCGGGGGGAGGTAGTTAAATGAGGGTGGCTGGGCGGGCTAGGTGGCCATACGCTCCGCCCCTATATACCAAAAGTAACATTTTGAAAAACAAATGAATAAATACAAAAAAGCATATGAAATGTCTGAGTCAGTGTAAATATAATGCTCGTCTATCACATAATCCAGTATTTGGCATTCCATCTGTTGAAATCATATGTTGTTTATGAAACACAAACATCATATATAATAATGAAATGCAATTGTTACCCGTAGGACTGACATTTTGCTCCTTATGTGTTCTAGATGGAACTTGAGGGTTGCTTAGGTACAGGGAGTTAAATAAGACACCACAACACAATCCTTAATCAACTCTTACTTTTATTTAAAAATATATAAAGAATGTATAAATGTCACTTACTGTAACTTCAGTTGGTGTTTATTGCCTGCTGGTGTTCAGTGGGAATCCAGGAGCTCCTATTTTGATAGTTGTCGAGCTGGATAGGTCAAGCGGGCACTTCTGAGGCCAGTCGCATAGGTTAAGCTGGGGAGCTGACCTTGTGCTAAGACCTATAGACTCTGACAGCAACAGATTCAGAAATCCCTACCTTCATAGGCGTATCTCTAATGGGTGCAGGGTGTGCAGTGCACACGGGCCCCTCAGAACAGGGCGGCCCTGCGGCATTCGTCCTACACCCAGGGTTGGCAGGGGAAGTTGGGCCATTTAGCATCTATTCCTTCCCTGTAAGATCTTCCAGAGGGAAGAAATAGCCCCCCTTCCTCTGCGGTGGGACTGCCCCTATTTGCAGGCCAAAAAAGGGGCGTGGCTTACAGCACAGTTAGGCCCCGTCCGTTTTGAGGTTCGTATCAAATCCTGCACAATGGCCCCCCTTTACTTCTTACTTATTAGGTTCTAAACATGTTTCAAGAAAATTTGTTGGTTTTTCTTATCATACAAAGTTCTATATTCAACATATGTGCAATATTAGCTAATATAGCATAATGTTAGTACCAAATAGCCCCTTATTGGAATGGCTTGTGCTGTCAGGAATGTGTTGCTCTACAATTCCTGGAACATCTGGTTTTACACAATGGGCCTGATCCAGACCTACGTCCGCGAGCAATGCGTATGATCGCCCGGGCGTATAAACTTTCACGCCCATGACACTCCCATTGATTGTACCTACTTACGGCGGCTGAACCCTACCCTAACTTTTTCCAGCGTCCGTACGAATTTTCGGACCGATACGCTGGTCGTACGGGGTTTAGCACGCCCATACTGTACAATTAAAATGGCTATCCCCGCCTCTGTGTAGTAACTCGAGCGTCCGGACTATCGTCGTACAAAACGCACGCCCCTTGGGCTCAAAATACGCTCAAAATATGCTCGCTGTACGCTCATGTTCTTCGGACGACCGGAAGTTATCATACAGCACATGCGCAGTGCGTTTTTTCGCCCGGTTTTTACGCTCCCGACCGGCGTACGATCGCTCGCGGGCTTGGGTCTGGATCAGGCCCAATATTAATATCATGTACATATAAAAGCACACACAAATGCAGATTCCAAGTACAGGCCGGAGAATAGCTTGTAGTGTGTCCAAATTAGCTTAAAAGAAAGTCCAAGAAAAGCAAAAGCTGAATATAGTTAGTCTTTAATTTATCTATTTTAGCCTACCTGGTGTTGCAACTGGCTGAATCCATGGCCAAAGTATACAATCACAGCTTTAACAAATCTGCAGTGAGGAATAGTGGATTCCAGTGCCAACTAGACTAGACACAGGAGCAAATAGGTCAAAAAATATTGTAACACTGTATTTCTGCAGTGATGTCCAGATAGCGGTTCTGTGCCTTGCATTTGTGTTGACAAGGAGAACAGTTAAGGTATCAGGTTGAACACAGGAACAACGTTGCACAGCATTATCATTTAAGCTACTGTGCTAGGCACTCGAGCAGAGTTGAAGAACATCAATTTACAATGGAAATTTCAAGCTTATGAGTTAGGGTAAATAAATTAGGACGTCAGATATTTTGGCATCAGACTAGACACAGGAAGAAATTTAAATAACAGAAAGTAAAATCAAGAATGTGTGGCTAATAATTCAAAACAGAGTTAAACACCCCTAAGCAACTCGTCTGCTGACCTTCCGGAATAAAGACTAGGGGCCAGATTTACTAAACTGCGGGTTTGGAAAAGTGGAGATGTTGCTTATAGCAACCAATCAGATTCTAGCTCTCACTTTCCTATTACATACTAGAGAATGTCATCTAATATCTGATTGGTTGCTATTGGCAACATCTCCACTTTTCCAAAACCCACAGTTTAGTAAATCTGGCCCCAGATTAGTAGAATTTGTAGAATTTTCTCTCATAATGAAGACAATACAGCCATGAGGAAAGGCAACATCCAGCCCTGGTAGACTGGGAAACTAAAGTAGTAGATCAAGGGTGAGAATGTAGACATAGATTATCTAGTTTTTTTTAGTTTTTTCTAGTTTTATCTAGACTTTTTATATTTTCCCACATCAAAGACTGCTAAATAAACTGGAAGCTTCATGTTGAATTTGATGGTTGCAGGGATAACCCTAGAGGCTTGTAGTAAATGAAATTCAATCTCAGGGTGGAGAGGCCAGAGGAGTACTCCAGGGATCTGTGCTTGGACCAAATTAATATTTTTATTGGCAGTTTTTATTGCAGATGACAAAAATATATTTTGTATCAGGGCAGAAAAGCCTAGAGGAGTAACAAAAACATAAAAAATGACTTATATAGGTAGAAGTATAGTTAAGAATGTGGCAACTACAGTTTAATGCAAAAAAAAAAATGCTAAATCATGCACTTGGGACTCATAACCCAATAGTATTAAAGGCAGAAATGGAAACTACTGCGAAAGAAAGGAATCTAGAGGTCGATGTAAAAAAGAAAGAAGAACGGCTGGTCAGTTGCTTGGTTGCATAGGAAGAGGAATCCGTAGCAGACATTTTGGGTAATAGTTTCAGCCATCATCATATAAACGTAGAAAGTGACACCAAATGAGAGCCACGTGGCCCATCACGTCTGCCCAGTCATTGATGACATCATCATCATCATCATCATCATCATCATCATCATTATTATCACCATCAGATCGTATTAGTTAATAAAAGTTATAGATTTTAATAGTAAATAATTGAATTTATTGTGACAAAAATGCCTTAATACCTCATCAGCATGAATTCTGAAACTTCTAATAAGCAGCCATGCAGTAGTTGTATTTTGGCAGAAAAGCGCATCCAGGGTTTCCAGGACCACTAATTTAAATGAAGAACAGTAATGGAGCCAAGGAGAAATAGGACGGTCAGATCGCAACTGACTGGATGTGGCTTCCTCTGGATTCATTTCAATGATAAAGATAGGGATGGCAGGATCCATAATAGGTTGAACTTCATGGATTGTTTTTTTTTTTCAACCTCATCAACTAAGTTACTATGGGCCTGATCCAGAACTATGGCTGTTGCCATAGTTACGACGGCCGTATGCGTAAGATCGGCAGTTTTGCCGATCTGCGCATGCGCCGGGCAGATGTTGCCCGGTGTAGTTAGGGAAACCCGTTCCTTAGGATCGAGCATCCCTAACTTGGTTGAGGAGGCGTTTTCTCTCCGTAGCTACGCAACAGTTAGGCAAGAAATTCGGTGGGGGGGAGGTAAGGTAATGAGAGCAGGAGGGCAGGTTTGGCCACTTACGCTCCTGTGGCCTGCGTAATTACACACTGTTACACCGGCTGACATTAGGGTTGCCTTCAGCCGGTGTAACAGTGTGTAATTATGCCAGCCACAGGGGGAGTGTCGGGGGGAGTGCATGCCGATACGCTGTGTGTTAGTACGCACAGCGCATCGGCGTAGTTCTGGATCAGGCCCAATTTATTATGTCTAATGTCTGTTCAGTATTCTTCCTTCCCTTAGAGAGATATAAAATATGCAGATGCAAATTAAAAAAAAGATAAAAACTCCCAGGGGGAAGTCCATACCGGATGACATATAATGCTAACAGGCAGGGGATAGATGAAAATTTCCCAGGATGTCCTCCACAAATAGGTCCAAGGTATAGTGTCCGGCTCCCACTGGGTGCTCCAAGCCAACACTTTTCAACTGAAACAGTCTTTATCAAGGATGGCTTGATGAAAAACTATATCAGTTGAAATGCGTTAGTATGAGTTAAATTCATGGGTTAACTCATCAGTTTGGA
Organism: Limnodynastes dumerilii; assembly: GCA_011038615.1. Classification (NCBI taxonomy): domain Eukaryota; kingdom Metazoa; phylum Chordata; class Amphibia; order Anura; family Limnodynastidae; genus Limnodynastes; species Limnodynastes dumerilii. The sequence goes on from WWET01005223.1 coordinate 26,795, forward strand.
TGAACACAACAGAGACAATTGTAGGTGGTAATTTTGTTTTGTTTGTTTTTATATGGTGGTAATGTATTCTTAGAATATATATTGCATAGAGCATACTGTTTGTTTTAGTATTGTTAGTAATTTCTAGGTTTAGGCAGCTGACTAGGGCATCAGGCCTGGGGTGAGGGTGGAGTCAGTGCTCATGGGCCATATGGTTGGTGGCTGCTGTGAAACACACAAGTTGCCACCACTGAATTAATTCTTTGCAATGGCTTGTGTGTTCAGAAGTCGAGGACCAGTTGATTACTTTGCAGCAACGCTTACTGTACTTGTACTGCTTAGCCAATCAGCTGTTAGGGACATGCCAGCTGAGTGTCTGAGCAGGTATAGTCAGTACTACTACAAGGGATCAGATAAGCCATGGCTCTGGAATTGTACTGTACTTTGATCCACTGTACCTTTTAAGTAGTACAAGTAAGCAATGCTAATGGTGACTGGGGAAGAATTGGGGCCACAAACTGAAGTTTTAACTAGGACAGGCCTAGCCATGCTATGGCTCTCCAGGTGTTGTGAAACTACAATTCCCAGCATGCGTAATGAAGTGTCCATTATGCTTTTGCAGTTTAAACATGCTGACATGTGTAGCTTCACAACACTTGGAGAACTTCTGGTTGGCCAGGCTTGATCTAGAGTGTCCAGAGACCTAGCACCAGCCCTGCTGTCAGGATGCATTGTGTAGATGAAATCCTACCATCAAGTCAAATGCATGAAAGGTGAGCACAACTCCAAAGTCTGGCTCCAGCCTATCCACCCAGATTTATCATTTTGGCATTATATTTTAGAACGTTATAGTATTGCTAAAGTCCAAATGTTCCCTTTTCTTGGCTATTGTTCTATGTTCGGAATCCTCCTCCTCCATTCACGGAGATGGTGCATGATTTTGGGGGAAGCGATGGGACTCTGAGCCGTTATCGCACCTAGCAGAAGCACTAAAATGCACATTTTTGCACAGAGCATATAGGGCCAGATCCAAAGCTACATATGCAAGTTATTTTACGCTAGCCACTAGTGTGAAAGTGGCCATTAGTACTTACTGTGTATGCGCTCGGTAGATGTTACGCCACGTAACTGAGAGCGTATGGCCCAGGCACGTATCCACAGCCTATCAACATACAAAGGGGCGTGCCAACCATACGCCAGCCGTAATTAAGCTACAAGGCAGTGGTGAGGCATTTCATTCGTCCAGTATGGGCGTGCTTAAATGCATAAGTACATGAGGCCTGTACGTACGTCAGCGGTTACGCTGTGTAAAGTTAAGGTAGTGTTTGGTAGGCGTAAATTGGCCAAAATACATACATGCGAGGGGAGTGTCTAAGGGAGCGCTTAGAAGGTACGCTGGCGTAAATACGCTACGCTATGAATTGTACTAAGCACAAAGCTCTGGATCTACCCCACAGCTAACACACTCTGTAGTAACTCAGGATCAGCTCTGTCATTGTATGTTGTCTCTCACTTAGAAATCCTCTTCTCATGTTTTGTTATTGTGGGAATTAAAACACTTGCTCCCAGGAGGTATAGTTAGTTTATTTTTGTTGTACTTCTTATTGTATAGGAATTAATTAAGAAAGTCTCATATGTCCGTTATCAGCAAAGAGCTTCTAATCAGCCTCGAGGGGACTGGGGAAACCTGTTATATATCACTCATTTCCAGGTGAGATGCAGAGATCGTGTATGAAGTCGGTTCCATTTTCACGTTCACCCTATCATTGTGCATTCAAAAACTTCCAAAGTATATATTAGGTTTCATCCAACCTGATAGGTGGATCTGATTGGAGTATTCTAGTTTCATGCCAACCCAATGAAAGCATTTATGAATATAAGTTCTAATTGACAGTGGCAACATATAATTGCATATTTACTAACCTAACATTATATGTAAATTAAAAAAAAAAAAGAATGTGTAAGAGCCAATTGGCTCAAAAATGGTTTAATATTTTTATGTATATAAATTGTAATATTTTTATGTATATCCCAACGCCTTTAACACCTCTGCTGAGCGGCTATTTCACTTGTCAATGTCCCTTTCAGCGTAGTCATGTTTCCCCAAAACTAAATCCCTTTCAGTGTCTGCGCTGCTCTTGTGTTATAAAACATCTTTTCCTTTAAACCCCCTTGATATATCTGAATGCTGCTATCACATCCCATCCCTTCTCTTTTCCAAGCTATACATGTAACATAACTTATTCTTCCTGGCTAAGTTGTGTGACACAGGCCATGTACCATTTTAATTGACCTTCTTTGCACAGTCTCTAATCATTTATGTCCTTTTGGAGAGTAAAAGCCTTCAGACTGAACACTTGTTACCATCTACAGTCACCACCGTATATTATAATCAAACCAGAATATTGCAATTATATTTAATCTAAATTTGTTGCATGAATGATTTGTTTTTAGTAAAATATTAAAGACCCTTTAGCTGTATAATATCATATAATATCTGTAGTATTATCTATTGTTTCAAAGAATGATCACATTGTATTTAAAAGAATTTCATTTCTACGTTAGAGAAAGAAGTTCCCTCAGCGCTTAAGATAGAGGTGTCAGGATATACCTAATTTGAGCAGCACAAGAAAAGCTTGGGGTTACTATCCAAGCTAAGTGAAACAACATAAAATATATATATATAACTTGGCGCTAAAAAGGTAGTATTACAAACAATGTATTATTTATTAAAAGTGAATAAAATAAATAAAGATTCAATTAAGCTCACTTAAATATAAATCTGTATGCCGGCCGGTCATACCAGATTTAAACACCTATTGTCAGATAAGTTGGCCCACAATGAGTCAATTAGAAACAAGAACGTGTGACAGTATATGATGATGGACTTAATAATGAAATTAAACATAAAGATATGGGATTGTATATAAGTCCCAAAGTTGTATTTGGGTAAGATACAAGGCTATAAAACTTTACATGCACAGTAGAGGGATGCTGTTAGGACGCTGGTTCTACGTTTGGAACAAGTAGTAAGAAATAACAGTCCCGTAATAGTATATCAAACCACGAGCGCTGGTGTGGAATATCAACACTCCTGTGCAGTTTTTTGGCTCCTAAGGCTATAATGTCTCATAGAGAATGTGGTTTAATAGCTCGCTTTAGTGTATAATGCCGCACATGCTGGAGAAAATACAGAGTAATACTTGCAACTTGCGGGGTTCTCGTAGAGTCCGTTGCTGTGTAAACTGTTGCTTTGTAATAAGCGGCACACATGTAGCCGACAGCAGTGGTTTGGCAAGTATAGTTAGTATGACGATCCTCCCACAGTAAAGTCTTATGGATTCTCCAAATGTGTTTATCCACACTGCACATGACACACTGCACGATTATCTGAGTGTTTATCCACACTGCACGTGACACACTGCACGATTATCTGAGTGTTTGGCCACATTACACGTTGTAATAAGGCTCCAAACTTTCAGTGATATGAAGCCATCGTAATCAA
>WWET01005223.1:43293-63381 GCA_011038615.1 Limnodynastes dumerilii
CCTGACCCTAAGACTCCCCTCCCCGCAGCCTGACCCTAAGACTTCCTTCACCGCAGCCTGACCCTAAGTCTCTCCTAACCACAGCCTAACCTTAAGACACCCCTCCCCACAGCCTAAGCCTCCTCTCCCCATAGTCTAACCCTAAGTCTCTCCTCCCCGAAGCCTGACCGTAAGACTCCCCTCCCTGCAGCCTGACCCTAAGACTCCCCTCCCTGCAGCCTGACCCTAAGACTCCCCTCCCTGCAGCCTGACCCTAAGAGACTCTCCTCCCCACAGCCTAACCCTAAGACTCTCCTCCCCACAGCCTGACCCTAAGACTCCCCTCCCCGCAACCTGACCCTAAGACTCCCCTCCCTGCAGCCTAATCCCAAGACTCCCCTCCCCGCAACCTGACCCTAAGACTCTCTTCCCTGCAGCCAAACCCCAAGACTCCCCTTCTATTACCCTTACCCTAACCCTCCCTTCCCCAGAGCCTAAACTTAAAAATCCCCAGAGAGTGTTATTATTCACCTCTCCGGCGGCTTCTGATGAGACGGACGGCTTGCAAAAAATAAATGGTTAAGTATTCCGATCTGTGTAATTACCCATTCTAAAAAAAAATTGGAAAAGGCTGCCTCTACTTTTAAAAGACATGATTTGCGATGGCAAATTCCACCGCCTCTTGCACACACAGGACTAAGGGTTGCACGCAATCCGTTATCAGAAATCCACTGTGAATAGATCTCCTACCATTGCGGCAGCAGAATTTAGCCAATTAAGTGAACATTTTCGGTTGATGAATCTTAAGGATCTCTGTACATAAACGTCGCCAGACTGCAACACATCTCACATTTATTGACACTGACAAATTCAGCTTCTCATTCCCCAGCGTTTTTGACACACATCAAGTGAAGAATGCTAAATGTACTCATTAATAACCAGTGTCGCTCCCTATTGTCAAATTAAAATTTTAGCTTAGGTTCTACATTTTCATTAATAATTTTCTTATGATCACACACAGTTTTTATATGTTGGCTACATTTAACTGAACATGTTTTGAAATGCACCAATAATAATGCAAGATGAGAGAGCTTCCATTTTGTAGAGTAAAACATCATATTTCACTATATCTATCCTATAGGACATGTTAGATACTCCTTGCAGACACCTGAGTGATTGTCCTTATTTTGGTATTGAGACTATCTGGCAGTCCCGGATAACTAAATCACTGTGAATCTACAGTAATACCAGCAGCAGACAGCAGGTGGCAGTGTAGCGCAAACAATGACAGCCGTTTAGTTTTCACTTTCTGCAGTCTGCAATTTATTGGATTTAATTAAAGGACCTCGCTTGTGTCTGAAACCTTCATAAAACTCTACCTCTTTCCAATCATTGTACAAAGTTGTAATTATAGATTATCTGCTGATCCAGGAGTCTTGTTCTGTCCACATCTGAATTCCTGAGACCTATCAGACTTACTTATAAAGTTGTCTTTTGGAATTAAGTAGAAAAATGGACAGAGAGAACCAGTCACACAGCAGTGTTACTACCAGGACTGAGGGATATTACTATGGAGAGAGACAGGGTGTATGGTAACAGTGCTCAGTGTTGTGTATGATCAGTTACACAGCAGTGTTACTACCAGGACTGAGGGGATATTACTATGGAGAGAGACAGGTTGTATGGTAACAGTGCTCAGTGCTCTGTATGATCAGTCACACAGCAGTGTTACTACCAGGAGTGAGGGGATATTAATATGGAGAGAGAGAGGGTGTATGGTAACAGTGCTTAGTGCTCTGTATGATCAGTCACACAGCAGTGTCACTACCAGGACTGAGGGGATATTACTATGGAGAGAGACAGGGTGTATGGTAACAGTGCTCAGTGCTGTGTATGATCAGATCCCTGAAGAGAAGATTAGGAATGATCTGCAATCACTGGGCTGCACTATCCAGAGGTTTGTATGGTTATCATTTTACTACCTCCACGAGCAGGTATAAACTTCAAACTACCAGCCAATCCCTGAAGTACGGATGTACACATCAAGAGAGAAGACCTACACAGTCCAATGACGAAGAAGGTTGACTCACTTGTGAAATTTCTCTTCTAACATAAAAAGATCATGTATAGCTTGGAGCAGAGAAGAGCAACTAAAATGGTGCATGGCCTATGTCACACACCATACAGAGAGACCAGAGGAAGTAACATGTATAGCTTGGAGCAGAGAAGAACAACTAAAATGGTGCAAGGCCTGTGTCACACACCATACAGAGACAGACTAGAGGAAGTAACATGTATAGCTTGGAGCAGAGAAGGGACAAGGGAAATACGATAAAATCTTTTACAAATATCAAGGACGAAGTGTATTATCTTTATACACAAGTGATTGCATATAAACTGGAGGTTGGCAGATTCTGAGCAGAAAAAACTTGTTTCCTGATAGAGTAGTTGATAAGTGGAATAGTGTCTCATCTGGTGGTGGAGGCTAACATAGCAGAACAACTGAAATATGCTTGGGATAAATATAACGATCTCCTAATGTTTAAACTAAATTAAGGGTCAAATAGAGTCTATGGTCAGAATGGACTGAATGGGCTTAGTGGCTCTTCTCTGCTGTCACTTTCTATGTTTCTAATCATATCGGGGTAGATCCAGACATAAGGGCTTGTTAAGTTACAATGCGTAGCGTATTTATGCTACCGTAATAATAACTATACCCTCCCCTAGGCAGTTCTCTCGCTCGTATGTACTTTGGCCATTTTAACGCTGCCCAAACCCTACCTTAACGTTACACAGCGTAACTACTGACGTGAGTAATGCATTTACATATGTGAGGGCCAAACATAGCCCACACTGTCCAATTTCATTGCCTCCAAAGCCTAATTACGTGTGTCCTATTGATGCCCCCGCCCCTTAGTTCGGATTTACGCTGACGGTACGTGCGTTAGGAGTTACGTGGGGTAACATCTGCTGCATGCATGCGCAGTGAATACAAATGGGTGAAATTACGTAATCGGCTAGTGTAAATACGCTAGCGTACTTAGCTTAGGATCTGGCTTATTATTATTATTATTATTTTATTATTATTATTGTGTTTTTATATAGTGCCAGGATATTATGTAGCACTTTTGCCATTTTAAACAATCCTTAGAAAACCAGACTGGATGGTAACAGACAGACTGTGGGTGTGTAAGAGGACCCTTCTTGCAATCTAACACTCTATAGGACATTGTGAACTGATTCATAAGGGTAAGTGTGATATATCACAGTGTATAGCCGTGTATAAAAGTGTTAGGACTGTAGCAGGATTGGGACAGCACAGTGGCTCAGTGAATAGCACTTGTGTCTCATAGCACTGAGTTCATAAGTTTAATTTTCGAACAAGGCCTTATCTGGTTGGAGTTTGCATGTTCTCCCCGTGTCTGTGTGGGTTTCCTCCCACATGCCAAAAAAACATACAGTATTAGTAGATTCATTGGTTGCTAACATTAACCCTAGTGTATGTGTGTCTTAAGTAGTGTAGCTCCAGGGTGGGGACTGATGTGAATGTCCCCATATAATATCTGCAGGGTGGTGGGTTTGGGGATATGGCAGACTAGATTGAGGAAGGGTTGCTTTGCAGGTAGGGCGGTGGGTGGAGAGGGTAGGCTAGATGGGCCCAAATGGTTCTTGTCTGTCATCAAATTGTATGACTGAAGCTAATTTTTTTTATTAAAAGACACATTTTGCAAGTTTGTGTTCATTATGAAATAAAAAGGAAAACTGGATAGAAAAGTCATTGGAAATAGGCTATTAGAAAGTTAAAAAGGAGTTCGAGGAATTTGGTAAGCTTCACTGACCAGGTGAGATTTAAAAGAGCGCTTGAAAGCTTGGAGAGTAGAGTATAGAACTAACGGATTTAGAAGGTTATTCTAGAGAGTGGGTGCAGCCTGGGAGAAGTCCTATAACTGGAATAGTGTAGAAGTGTAGAAGAGAGTTGCAGATTATGAGAAGATATAAGAGAGAGAGCTGGGATATACCTTGAGACAAGTGTAGATTTTCATAACTAAATGCACTGGAGAGAAATGAGAAATATTCAGTAAACAAAGTGTCCCTGTAATTTTACGTTAAATTCACTAGATGGCGCTGTTATAGCAAACATGGAAAACTTACTGTAACTCAGCAGTTTACTATTGAAGAGACCCATAGCCAATGACTTGGGATGATACAGGTTTTGTCTGTCAGCTTTGTTACTCCATCTTACAGATCTCCCCGTTCAGTCCAGTGCTGTTCTTTCATCTCCAAATAATCACATTATCTAATCTCAATGGTTTTCAATGACGTCTTGCAGAGCTTCTCAACACAACCCACACGAGATTGTTGTCACATTCGCTGTTACTTAATGAAGTGACAGAATCCAGGACCTGTATATAAGGGGGGGGTTGCTATGAAAAGGACATTTTCACAGACAGCTGACATAGAACATAGAAACCTAGAAAGTCACAGCAGATAAGAGCCACATGGCCCATCCAGTCTGCATAGTTATTTATTAAAATCTATACTGACCCCAGACCCTATTTACCCTCAATTTAGTTTGAAATTTAGAATATCCTCATATTTATCCCAAGCATGTTTACACTGTACTACTGTGTTACCTCTACCCCTCAGATGGGAGAATATTCCACTTATCCTCTGAATCTACCACCCTCCAGTTTATATTTATACCCTCATGTTATATTATACCTCTTCCTTTATATAATGTCCCCTCCTGTACCACATGTCCTCATGTTCTATTACACCTCTTCCTTTATATAATGTCCCTCCTGTACCTGTCACCCTCCAGTATATACACATGTCCTCATGTTCTATTACACCTCTTCCTTCTATTTTAGTTGCTCTAATGTATTTATGTATTTCTGGAGATATGACCTCCAGACCTGAACACAGTATTCTAGGTGAGGTCGTACCAATGACCTATAAAGTGGTATCACTACTTCTATCTCTCTAATACTAATTCCTCTTAAAAAATTACTACTCATGCGCAGTAGTAAAAATCGCTAAACACCGGAAGTATATGTTATAGGTCCGGTAGTCTGATTACAGGCCTTGGTGCCGTTAATGATATATTGAGCTTTTAAGTTTTTTTGTCCCAGCGGTATGATTTAGAATTTATTGGCGTTAAACTACAGTTGCCGCACTCTTAAACATTCCTCCAGTCCACCTAGATCATCCCTAATTTTCTGTACCCCCTCCTGGAGTGTCTAATAAAAGATATCACTAACCCTAATTCATAACCCTAATACTATTCTCTAACCCTCATACTATTTTCTAACCCTACTACTATTCTCTAACCCTCATACTATTCTCTAACCCTCATGCTATTCTCTAACCCTCATGCTATTCTCTAACCCTCATGATATTCTCTAACCCTCATGATATTCTCTAACCCTCATGCTATTCTCTAACCCTCATGCTATTCTCTAACCCTCATGCTATTCGCTAACCCTCATGCTATTCGCTAACCCTCATGCTATTCGCTAACCCTCATGCTATTCGCTAACCCTCATGCTATTCCCTAACCCTCATGCTATTCCCTAACCCTCCTGCTCTTCCCTAACCCTCCTGCTCTTCCCTAACCCTCCTGCTCTTCCCTAACCCTACTACTATTCTCTAACCCTACTACTATTCTCTAACCATCATACTATTCTCTAACTCTATTTCTATTTCCTAACCCTAACCCTAACCCTAATCCATAACTATAATACATTTTTTCTAAATACAAACGCTGTGTAAAATAATACAGATGTTATTAGACTGTCCGCTGTATTGTCGTCTAAATCACAATTGCCGATACGGCGCTTTCATACCTCTAGGAATGTTTTACTTTACATTTGTGGTTAGACTGTGCACTACAGTGATTTTTTAAAATAGTGATATACATTTTTTAGGGGTTTTATAGGGGTGTATAGATGTCTACAGAAAGCCTTACAGTCTCTGCCCACACACAGCCCTCCGAATGTTTCAAACGAGTCACCTGTTTTAGATATGATACAATGATACAATGATACAATAATACAATGATACATGATAAAATAATACAATGATACATGATAAAATAATACAATGATACATAATACAATGATACATGATACAAGATACAATGATACATGATAAAATAATACAATGATACATGATACAATGATACATGATACAATAATACATGATAAAATAAAACAATGATACATGATACAATGATACATGATAAAATAATACAATGATAAAATAATACAATGATACATGATAAAATAATACAATGATACATGATAAAATAATACAATGATACATGATACATTAATACATGATAAAATAATACAATGATACATGATACAATGATACATGATACAATGATACATGATACAATAATACAATGATACATGGTACATGGTACATAATACAATGATACATGATACAATGATACATGATACAATAATACATGATAAAATAAAACAATGATACATGATACAACGATACATGATAACATAATACAATGATACATGATACAATCATACATGATAAAATAATACAATGATACATGATAAAATAATACAATGATACATGATACATTAATACATGATAAAATAATACAATGATACATGATAAAATAATACAATGATACATGATACAATAATACATGATAAAATAATACAATGATACATGATAAAATAATACAATGATACACTAATACATGATACAATGATACATGATACAATAATACATGATAAAATAATACAACGATACATGATAAAATAATACAATGATACATGATACAATGATACATGATACAATGATACATGATACAATGATACATGATCCAATGATACATGATACAATGATACATGATACAATAATACAATGATACATGATACATGGTACATAATACAATGATACATGATACAATGATACATGATACAATGATACATGATACAATGATACATGATACAATGATACACTGATACATGATACAATGATACACTGATACATGATACGCTGATACATGATAGAATGATGCAATGATACACTGATACATGATAGAATGATGCAATGATACACTGATACATGATAGAATGATGCAATGATACATGATGCAATGATACATTGATACAATGATACATGAGGGGATGGATAGGAGAAGGGGAGACTTAGGGTTAGGCTTCGGGGAAGGGACAGTTAGGGTAATGGAAATGGAGGGTTGGGATTAGCATAAGGGTTGGGGGAAACAGGGATTGGTGCTTACCTGTCTGCGGTGGGGCAGGAACATTTGCTTCCGCTTCCTCTTTGGAAACGAGGTGTTGAACGGCACTTTTGAAAAGGGGCCATTCTCAGTGGCGAGCTACACCCGTGGGACAGGGAAGGTTTAGGTTAGGAGAGGGTTAAGGTTAGGCTGTGAACCAGGATGGTTAGTTGAAGGTTAGGGTTAGACTATGGGACGATGATGGTTAGGGTCCAGGGAGGGCTAGGGTTAGGCTGTGGAGAGTCGAGGTTAGGATTAAGGGAGGGTTATGTTTAGGGGAGGGTTACCGTTAAGTTGCCACCTTTCAGGTGGATGTGTGTTTTATTTTTTAAATAACTGCATTTTTCTTTTGAGAATTTTTTAAGTATATCACCTGCTAAAAATGCAAACAGAATTCTTTATCTGATCATCCCTATACTGAGATTTATCACTGCAATTTAAGGCGTGAGCACAGCCATGATTATATGTTTCCTTATGTAAAGTTTTGGGATATTTTTACCATAGCAGCAGATCAACAAGTAGAGTGTGGACACACCCTCACACATAACACCACGACTATATTTTCCTAACCTTCCTTTCTAAATCAAGAATCCCACAAGCCTAAAAAACTATGAATCAGGGACTTGTCCTGTGGAAAAACGGTATAATTACTTTTCACAACCCATTGCAGTGCTGTCCTGTTATGTCAGTCCTCTCTCATGCTGGAGATTACATGTGTTACTCTCACAGAAAAGGGAATAACTTTCGTTTTCCAGTGACTGCAGTTCTAACGTGACAAGTGGTGCAGGAACTGATAAGAGTCCGGTAAGTGCATCTTTACCAGGTGTGGAGTTCTCTGGATTCCTCTGATCTTTATCCAACTTTTATTTAACTTCTAAGCTGTTTTCTCTGCATACATTATTTCTCCTCTGTCGCTTACATACAGACATAGTTTTTATGTTATAGCAGACTTGCAACATCAACAGTTGCCGGATCTGCAATATTAAACAGTAATGATATCTATTCATTTATTCAGTAGCTTTCATTCTGATCAGAGAATATAGTATTGATTGGAAAGTAAATCATGCTGACTTGGAATATGTCAAGTACAGTACATGTTACTTATAACAACATTTATCCGTGAAATCAAATGAAATAGATATCAGACCATCCAGAAATTGGACAGGGGACTCCAGCCATCTTCTGTCTTCCTATGTGGTGGTTAATATCCCATTTCATCTACATCTTTGTAGATAGTCAAGAAGCAGAAGCAGAGCAATAAAAGAGCAAATTGGCAAGTTTACCTTTAAGAGGCGGTGATTCAGAGTTGGGAGTTAAGCTGGGACACACTAGAGTTGTTTACTAACAATGGGCCAGATCCAGAACTACGCATTTCCGCGAACTTACGTGTGGCAGAGACGTAAATTCGCAGATTTGTACGCACTGCGCATGCGCACCATAGAAAATACGCACATTCACGTAGCGTATTTTTGAATGTATGGGTGAATCACGTAAATACTTACGTGTGGGCGTGCCAATTTTACGTTTGTCAACAATACGTGCATTTTACGTGAAGTAGGCGGGGGGTGGTATTTTAAGTGTACAGTATGGGCGTGCTAAGCTGCGTACGTCCGCGTAGTCAGTAGTCCGTTAGCGGACCTATGCTGGTACGTTTGAAAAAGTTAAGGTAGGGTTTGGGTAGCGTATTTTCACAAAATACGTCCGTGCAAGGGGTGTGCCGAGGGGAGTGTAGCGAATTTACGCGCACGAAAATATGCTCCGCGAATACACGTACGGCAAACGTTGTTCTGGATCTACCCCAATGACCATGCAGATCAGGCGATTTCCTGTGACATCTTACCAGTGTGTATGAGGGAAGGATGCTATAAAATTGTGTGAATCAGCATTGGATCGTTTGGTTGGACGCTGTTCCGACCTTCTTTGCTGCGATTTTTTTCTGTGCTTCCCGCTTTAGGGCACCCTTTGTGGGAGTGAATGTTACATATTTGGTTGGAGCAGAGGATTTTGGGAACATATAATCACAGGTTTGCTGGTTAATCCTGAGTAGTGTGTATGGATGAATCGTCACGCTGATTGGGAAATTCTAGTACAGGATAAAGATATCTGTTCTTGATAGTTTATTAAGGTGATGTACAGATTTATGTTGTTGTTTAGTCTGCGTTGTTTGTCTTCGTGAAGATTGATTCCTATTGAGTTGAATTTTGAATATTTGCTCTGATTTACCATCTGAATCGTTAGTCATTCACCATCTGATTTTCATTGTGGCAACATTTCATCTGTTGACATTATATATATAAATCCTGGCTTATTGAATTCATCTGAGTGGACTTTTCAGCTGTGCTTTATAGGGGCCCCTATAGTTTCACACAGAATGGAGATTTTTATTATTTATTTGTTATTTAGATATTTATATTTTTATTAGTTTAGTTGATTGGATTGTCAGATTTATATTATATAGCGCTGATAGTACGACGTTATTATTAATGCTTATTTTATATAGCGCCACAATTTGTTTTACAGAGAACATTAGACATTCACATCAGTCCCTGCCTCTATTGGAGCCACATACTAAGGGCCCAGGCCCCTAACACATTTATACATACTTACACACTAGGGTTGATTCAGTCCATAGCCAATGAACCTACCAGCATGTTTTTAGCTTGTGGGAGGAAACCGGAGCGTCCGGAGGAAACCCACGCAGACACGGGGAGAACATGCAAACACCACACAGATAAGGCCTAGTTCTGGAATTGAACTCGTGACACCAGCGCTGTGAGACACAAGTGCTACTCACTGAGACACCGTGCTGCCCCGATGACAGAGAAACTTCTCTGGTACCTTCTGTGTTGCATAAACAGATATCTTTACAGTGTGTATATATTTTATAAACAAAATTAGAGTTGAGAGGATATGTTTACTAGCCCAACTCTAACTGCCATGGTATATGAAATCCCCTCAGTCTTTGTGGGTTATAAGCAAAAGCAGATAATATTTCTCTGTTTGCAAGAACACAGGGCTGGATCCAGAATTCATTACTCGCTGCGCTCACCGGTCCCCTGCAGCAGACGTGAACTCACAGCAGCGCAATCCTAAATCTTCACATGAGAGGGTAGTCACTCCCCGGTTCTGGATGTGTGCAAAAGCAGATCATCGTTTCCTTATGTGCAATGAATAATGAAATAAATACATTATTATCCCCTGCTGTGCCACAAGGTTTATCCAGGAATACGCCATCTTTGCTTTGCCCCTAAGGGCTGCAAGTGTTTGTCTTTACACACAGTAGAAGGATGTGATGTTATTTTAGTTGTACTTCTTAGGAATCCTTCCTATTTAAAGCCATCTTTTGCCTGGTCACAGTCACTGCTGTTAATCTTTATTGTGCACTTGATCTAGATTCCGGGCCATGTAATTATCTATAATGATGTGTTGTCCAACCAGTATGGATATATGTGTCATTGCTGCAGCTGAGAGCGTGTTTCCTTGCAAGGAGAATTGCACATAATACAAGCAGTGGTCTAGATCCAGACCCAGGTGCGTGTTACGTTTGTTAGCGTAGTCTATTTACGCTATCGTAAGTACTACGCACTCCTCCCGGGCACTCCCATCAGACGTACTTTTGTCTGATTTACGACTATCAAACCCTACCTTAACTTTTCCAAGCGTAACCGTGCACATATCTATTTCATATGTAGTGTCCCGACAGACGTAACTGCCAAACCCAGGCCATACTGTACAATCTAAATGCCTCCTCCCGCCTCCAGTGCGCAGTTGGAGCGTGGTTACGGCTATCATATGATTGGTATGCCCCTTCGTACATAGTTACTACAGTGTTACGGCCGCCCCGAGATGTTGCGTGTCGTAACATCTGCCGTGTGTATGCGCAGAGCGTACAAACAGCTGAAATAACGCTAGCAGCTAGCATAACCTCGCTGTTGTACGTAGGTCTGGATCTGGTCCAATGTCTGTTCCCTGAGCCGTCTGTAAATCATAGTGTTAAAGATTGTAGCTCGCCCGCAAACCTTTAGAGAAACCTGCTAAAAAGATAGAGTGCTTGGAAGGTAAGTCCATGCAAGCAGGAGAACTCCAGATCCGTCTCAGGAATGCTGTGCTGGCACAAGTGCTGCTTACAAAGAACAGACATTTTCCAATCCTAGGGCCCGATGGTGATTTGAGTGTGACCCCTGCCTTCCATAAGCTGCTTCCCGAGGTCAGGTGTTTTTCTACCACTGCGCAGTTTTGAGCCAGCATACGGAACTCCGATCACTAGGAGATCAATCCGACGGGGGCGTCACCCTGGATGCGCATGTCTAATCCCCGGAAAGGGGGCGGGGATAGGCATGCAGATGATGGAGAGTGGGCGGTGGTATGCACATCCGTGCAGGAAAGTTAAGATTGGGTTAGTGACAGAAGAGATAACTTCCCTCTCATGTGCGGACTTACAAACCTCCGTGAGTACGGAACAGGCACAGAGGTCTATCAGGGGCCTGATTCACAGATAAGAAGGATATAAGTACGCGCAAATTCTCAAAAATATGCGTCTAAGTGCAAGTGCCCTCCCATAACACTCCCCTCCTTACTGATCTTTACTGGCTTCCGCCTCCATAGGGCGACTTTACCTCTCCGTGCATATGTTTGTGTGAACTTTGCTAACCCCGCCCATAATTCCCTATTTACATGCCTCTCCCCGCCCACTTTTATAAACATCCCACTTACGGAGTACTGGCACCGCCTCTTCTTATGGATCTCATTAGGCATGACGGCTTTCTGTGCGTAACATCTGGATGGTGCATGTGCAAATCACAAAAGAAACGCCAAGATACACACACGACCTGCGTATATTTAGCTACGTTATTAAGTGTGAATCCGGTCACAGGCCCCCAGTGATCAGACGCCTCCTTTCCTATTTCCGAATCCTGTAGTACATAACATAACACAGAATGCTGCCAGGAAGTTGTATTAGAGAAACCAAGTGATCTAACGACCTGCATTGTATCCCATGTTATTTATTCAGCACTTCCTATTTTCCTATTATTTATTGATGTATTTATTTCACTGTTTGATGATCGAGGTCAATGGAAATTCCCTTGTGTAGTTTTTGAATCTTCACCTGTATTATAATGTATTGTGTAGAGTCAGGCCGCAGGTGGTGAGGGCGTCACCCTGGATGCGCATGTCTAATCCCCGGAAAGGGGGCGGGGATAGGCATGCAGATGATGGAGAGTACGGAACAGGCACAGAGGTCTATCAGGGGCCTGATTCACAGATAAGAAAAGAAGCATATAAGTACGCGCGGATTCACTCCCCTCCTTACTGATCTTTACTGGCTTCTGCCTCCATAGGGCGACTTTACCTCTCCGTGCGTATGTTTGTGTGGACTTTGCTAACCACGCCCATACTTCCCTATTTACATGCCTCTCCCCGCCCACTTTTAGAAACGTCCCACTTACGGCGTACTGGCACCGCCCCTTCTTATGGATCTCATTAGGCATGACGGCTTTCTGTGCGCAACATCTGGATGGTGCATGTGCAAGTCACAAAAGAAACGCCAAGATACACACACAACCTGCGTATATTTAGCTACGTTATTAAGTGTGAATCCGGTCACAGGCCCCCAGTGATCAGATGCCTCCTTTCCTATTTCCGAATCCTGTCCATTATCTTTATATTGTATGTAAATAGTACATAACATAACACAGAATGCTGCCAGGAAGTTGTATTAGAGAAACCAAGTGATCTAACGACCTGCATTGTATCCCGTGTTATTTATTCAGCACTTCCTATTTTCCTATTATTTATTGATGTATTTATTTCACTGTTTGATGATCGAGGTCAATGGAAATTCCCTTGTGTAGTTTTTGAATCTTCACCTGTATTATAATGTATTGTGTAGAGTCAGGCCGCAGGTGGTTCAGTAAACGGGGCAGAATTTGTGTCATAGTGCCCCAGGCTCCTCATATACTGCCCCTCCACCTTCCTGTAACAACATTTTGTGTTATTGAAATGATCCCTATAATTAAAGCGCAAATAAGGAGAAATAAAGATCTTTATTTGGGATAATTCTACATCTTTCTCTGAATCTGAACTGATAAAAGTTCTAGGGTTAAAAAAATCTGGTTTTAATGAAACAAAGCAAGTAATCAGCCAAGAACGACTTCATATTAGAGCGTCACAAGACAAGGGATTGCAGTTCCCGCTGCAATGGGCTGCCTTTAGACATAGAGACAGCCGAAAGTTCATTTTCAGAAGTCTCTATTTCGAATAGGCAGCCATATTAGAATTTTTTTTATGAATGGCTAAGTATGACGATCAGCCAACGCACTCGTTTATTTTCTCTGGACCTGTCGTACCCACCGCTGACAGCTCCGGACAGGTGAGTAACCCTCTCCGGGGACTTTTAGTATTAGGCGGCGTTAGGGTTAAGCTATTAGGAAGGGAGGGTTAGGGCCATAGAAGAGGATGGTTAGGGTCAGGCTGCAGGGAGGGGGGTCTAACGGTTAGGCTATAGAGAAGGGAGGGTTAGGGTCAGGCTAGGGAGAAGGAAGGGTTAGGGTTAGGCTATGGGGAAGGAAGGGTTAGGGTCAAGCTGCAGGGAAGGGGGGGTTAGGGTAGTGGAAGGGAGGGTTAGGATTAGAATTAGGGGAAATTTGTGGTTAGTTTTTAGGCTTACCTATTGGAGCAACGTGTTCAGTGCTCCGGGGATCGATTTCTATGCCTCATCGAAGCATAAGCAATCAATATCCCATCAAGTTTGAAACTGGCTGGGAGAGAATAGCCCTATCGAAATAAGGCCATTCTTAGTAGGGACCCGCACTCCAAGACAATATGGTTAGAGGTTAGGCCTGTAAATCTGAGGCTTTGAGGTGATAACATTGGGCTGAGACTGGAATACCGTCGGTGTTGCTGTCAGTACACTGAGTTCTTATGACGTTTCTGAGATCCGTATGTGTGAAGAGAGACCACTCCTCTGGTGTGCACTGGACGCTCTACCCAGAACCCTAGATTCATAGAAGGAGAAGTAGAAAAATAAGAAGAAGGAGAAGAAGAATGGACCATATTCATACTTAGGAAGCAGCTGCTTCTTATGTACAGTCTTTTACGAAATGACCTACTATACATGGGTAGTAGATCATTTACGCAATCTACGTAGCAGTTAGGTATGTAGATTGCTTCTGTGCGGTCTTTATAGACTGCACAGTGTAGTGTAGTTAGAAGGAGGCGGTCTAATGCTGCCTCGGGGAGTGATTAGGTAGAAGTGGGAGTGGGGAGGGATGTAGATTAGCCGGGAAGGGCAGGGGAGAGGCAATGTCTGAGTCAATACCCCAGATAAAGGTGTCCATCAGAGAGCAGAACAGATGCTGATGAGATGTGCCGAACACGGGACAAGGAAGCCTCCACATGTACCGTCCCCCTACCGAGGTGTCCTTCTAATGCGGGTGAAGTCCGTGATCCGCCCTTTATTAAAGGGATGATGTCTTTGATAAAGGGCGGATCGTGCGGTTCTGTCTGCATCTAATTCACTCTCAAGTGTGAATTAAGCCTCTCCAATCCTTATTAACATTCAGAGATTGAGGCCACGATTTACATTAAAACACTTGCCTCTAGGCCAGATGTGGGATTACAGGAGCACTGCCCGAATTTCGCTAATCGCCCCTAAAATTCAGAGCACAACTGAAAAAGGTAGGTTTTCTTGATCCTAACCCTAACCATCCCACACCTGCAACCTAACCTTAACCCTCTCCTATCCCTAAACTTAACCCTCCACTCTCCTAAGGAAGTGTTAGGGTCAGGCTGCAGAGAAGGCAGGCTTAGGGTCAGGCTGAGGGGAAGGGAGGGTTATGGTTAGGGTAATGGAAGGGTAGGGTTAGGGTGAGGTTAAGGATAAGGGTTGGTGTAATAATTAATAATAATAAAAAGACATAATAATAATACACTGTGTGATCCTAGAGTTCGTACGTGCTAGGGTAGTGCATGTCCCGCTCATGAACTGAGCTTCCGTGTTCAGAACCCTACATTACGCACACAGCCCTGTATGTAAGGGACTCATTAGTAATGATAGCCAAGTCTTTACTGTAATTGAGAATCATACATCGAACATTCCGATGTTTACCCGCCATCTCTGTGCATGCGCAGTACGATCGCGCTGGGTAGATACACATTCCAAACCTTCATTTGACAAGTTAACTGATCCAGAATTAATAGCATATTCCGCAAAGGATGCTCACGTACGGAATTCGCAGTAGTAACTGCGAAGGGTTAATACTGGGTGACTAAAGTGTGCAAACCTCTCTTAGACCACGGCCTTTGCCACCGACCCTGTTGGATTTGATGCACTATCGCTAGTCTCTGAATCACACGTGTCAGACAGTCTGTGAATGAGTTGTTTACAAATACTTCCAGTGGAAATTAAACAAAGCAATTAATACTCACTTACTTTGTGAACAACTCGTGATGGCTAAATGTAAATCTAAATCTAAATCACTTGTAATGGTTTAAAGCTGTGTACACACTACAGGGTTATCTGAGGATTATGGTGCAGATAACATGATAACTGTCTGTTTTGGGAGCTCCTAATTTTCGTGATCAGCGATGTCCCGATGTCTGTAGAAAACTTCAGTGTGTACTTACACTGCAACGATTCCCATTCATCTTTCTGCATAGCGCCACCTTGTGGGCGAGCATATCATTGCACCAAAGGTTTATATGAACAGTTTGTGAAATGATCCACAATGAAATAGAGAGCAGTGTGTACGGGGGGCAATGTTATGCAGATCAAGGGCTAGTTTTACTAAACTGCAGAAGAGGAAAAGTGAAGATGTTGCCCATAGCAACCAAGCAAATTCTAGCTCTCTCTTTCCTATTACATACTAGAGAATACCAGCTAGAATCTGATTGGTTGCTATGGACAACATTTCCACTTTTCCGCAGTTTAGTAAATTTGGCCCCAAGGCTTTAAATAGTTACTACTGTTTGACAAGATGTCGGATTCAAGCATAAGTCTATCCAGAACGGTCACTACTGGGACAGTTTTTAATATTGACTACTGATGGATGTTAATCTGTCACCATAACGACCCATTCAAGCATTTGAACATTTCAGCAGAAAAACCTATCTGAGATATAATTTGCCAACTATTTAAAAATTGGTCATTTTATAAACTATAACTGTTGCTGGCAATGTAAACATCGCCATTTTGAATCATGGGGTAACATATTATGTCCCATTCAAGGCCATGTATTGAATTCTTCAGGATTTTTTCAATATCCGATCCTGAACCAGAATTTGCTTCATTTAAGTGCATTTCACATGAACTGCAGACACTTTTCAAGCTTAAAAGAAATGTAAATCAATACAGATCGTTCAGAAATGCATTGTGACCCGTCCAAAGATAAAACCATGACACGGGCATTCGATCACAAGTGGGTGGCTGGTGATCTGTCTGTGAGAGTGAAAATGTTTATAACGGGGACCATGCATAGTGCAGCGCAGATCTTTTGCATTGTAATGGAAACAGGAGGAAAGTTAGACCTGGGCTAAACCATGTTGAATTTTTGAGGGAGTGAAAGTTGATAGGGCCACCGATCCATCGATGCACTGCGAGACAGTTCTCACAGTTCGATTGGTTGAGCCCATCACATGTCCTGACGTGAGACACTGTATTGGTCCTGACTGTCGCAGTCAGTTCACGAAGGCTGGTTCAGTAGTGACTGCTGATTGGACAGCCTCCTTGTAATTAGACCAGCAGGTGCACATGGCTCCTGCCAGTTATAAGGTCCTGCTCCTTACCCTGCTGCCAGTGTATACAGCATCTTCATTGACTTCTAAATGCCCTTTCTCCTGTTAATCCCTTGTTCTCCAGCATCTCCATTCCTTGCCCTAGTTTCCCTTCCTCAGCCCCTGAGTGTGTGTGTATTTATCCTTATCCTCTGCATTACTATCTGTTCTCCCGCATCCTCCATCTTGTCCATTCTTGTTCCTGTGAGTCTTTTATCCCATTGTCTGTCGTGGTGTTGTCCTGTCTCTGTCACTAGGTCTCTCGTGTGTTAGCTCTACTTACCACCAGGGGTCGCGATCTGCGAGAGTCCTGCAGCCAAACCTGTCCCCACCATCAGGGGCTGCAGTGAACACCAGGCTCTAGTTAGACTCCACGTCCGCCCTGGGAAGCGGTTTCCTAACAGTAATGTTATTCTTTGTATGCAGATAGAACACTTTGATTTCCGGAGCAGATTTATGCAGAGTACATTCTGGGGCTTTTTCAGTATCATACAATCAAACAATGGTTTCACTGGATTTCTAACCAGTGTGTACCGTCCAACGAGGCTCCGTAATGTAATAACATTCTATCACATATAGGAGGGAGGGAGGGAAATGTTTTTCAAAAGAGAGTGAAATTACAGTTGGAAGATACAAATTATAGACCTAGTCACCTGATCTAACCCCAACCAATCCTAACTCACCCTATGTGATTACCCTAGCAACAACATTAACTATATGTTGACCGATACGGGGAGAGGCCTAATCAGTCATTTATGTCAGTTCGTGCCTATGTGGCATTTTGTTTTTTAAGACAGTTTATGTGCAACACCTGAGGAAGAACTTAAAACATTCTGATCCGAATTGAAACTTAATTGTGAAATCCGTAAGTGAGGATACACATATATCTGGTTTTTAGGTGCCTAATTGCACTTATGAGTGCCAAACACAACCTTAACTAACCGTAAGTACAAGTACCGCACGGACAATGACCAGCCCTCCCTCCCAACCTAATGTTCACCCCCCCCCACTTTACCTAAGAGCTATGTAGATGGCATCATCATGCTGAATACACAAGAGCAGATCCATAAAACAGAAAAATACGCACTTAAGAAGCCTCTGCTGAATCAGGGTCTTTGAACCTAAAATACAGAAATAGGTTTTATTATTTTTTATTTATGATTATTAAAGGTGAAAGTGTTGAAAATGACGCTTATTGAAAGCTTTAAAAGCCTCAAGACATATATCTGCACCTACATCTCCGGTCCCCTCCCCGACCCACCCTGGTTTTTAGGTGCCTAAACGCAACCTTAACTAACCGTGCGTATCATCCCTCTCAAGTAGAGAAAATACACACGGACAATGACCAGCCTTCCCTCCCAACCTAATATTCACCCCCCACTTTACCTAAGGGCTATGTAGATGGCGTCATCATGCTGAATACACAGGAGCAGATCCATAAAACAGAAAAATACACACCTAAGAAGCCTCTGCTGAATCAGGGTCTATGAACCTAAAATACAGAAAGAGGTTTTGTTATTTTTTATTTATGATTATTAAAGGGAAAAGTGTTGAACATGACGCTTATTGAAAGCTTTAAAAGCCTGAAGCGTTCCCTGTATCACTTTCAATAGAGAGACGTCAATGTCAGTAATGCCGGGTTTTTATGTATACCGCATCTGTGTACCTTGCATTATTCAGACAAGCAGAAATATCAGGTTATGCTGAAGGAGCAGTAAGAGACTGTCTTGGAAGCTTTGCCTGTAACATGACGATGATGATATTGTTGGGTTAAAATACAAAATTGATGGTTACATTTGTGCTGTGCTTGTTGTCAGCGTTTGTTTTTATCTCCTGTTATCTATCCTCCTCCATAGCTTTCCTTTCTTCTGGATTTACAGATCTGATTCCAGGCAGAGTCAGGACTTCAAAGTTACAGGGTCTGTTCAGCGTTACATGTGGTGAGCTCCTGTGTCACATGACTCGCTGGGGGAAGTGATTGATGAAAGAACATATAACTTTACTGAATATAAGACACATCTGGGTAAAAGCTACAGGGATCACAAGGGGCTGATCCACAGTTTGGAAGTAGGGGCTAAATAAGTGTAAGTGTACTCCTAGGAAAAACCATGTTGCAATGGGAGGTGGGGCAAATGTCGTTTACAGTCTCCGCTACGAATGGCTGTTTTTAGAAATAGAGACAGTCGAAAGTTGGTTTTCGGCTGTCTCTATTTCTAATGGCAGCCTTTTTGGATAATTTTTTTATGATTGGGTGAGTGTACTGATCGACATACTCACCCGTTCATTTTTGCCGGACCCGTCGCACCCGCTGCTGACATGTCCGGGAAGGTGAGTAACCACTCCGGGGACTTTTAGTGTTGGGGGGAGGGGGGTTGGGTTAGGTTTTTAGGAAGGGAGGGTTGGAGTTATGGGAGATTAACGGTCAGGCTGCGGGGATGGGAGGGGAGGGTTAGGGTTAGGCTATAGAAAAGGAAGGGTTAGGTTCAGACTGCGTGGAGGGGAGGGTTAGGGTTAGGGTCATGGAAGGGGAAAGTTAGGGTTAGGATTAGGGAATGGGTTTGTATAGTTCTTACACTTACCTATCGGAGCACCGTGTACGGTTGTCTGGGGATCTATTTCTATGCCTTATTGAGGGTTAGACTGAGGAGAAGGGAGGGTTATGGTTAGGCTGCAGGGATGGGAGTCTTAGGGTTAGGCTGCGGGGAAGGGAGTCTTATGGTTAGGCTATGGGGAGGGGAGTCTTAGGGTTAGGCTGCAAGAAAGGGAGTCTTATGGTTAGGCTATGGGGAGGGGAGTCTTAGGGTCAGGCTGCGGGGAAGGGAGTCTTGGGGTCAGGCTGTGAGGAGGAGAGGGTTAGGGTTAGGGTGGTGGAAGGGGAAGGTTAGGGTAAGGATACAAAAATGCTTATGTATTCCTCCTCGAGGCAGAAGAACACGATTTTCGAAACCATTCTAAAATCACTGCTATGTTATGGATCTTTCAAAAAAGGTCCATTCATACCGGCAACCCACACCCAGAGAAAAGAGAGAGGGGGACGCCAAAACTCATCTCAGCTCTTCAGCAGCAGG
>WWET01005223.1:89710-101176 GCA_011038615.1 Limnodynastes dumerilii
GAAATCTAGCTTTTATGACCCCCCTAATAAACTGATCCATTTACAACAGAGCCCTAACCTGACCACTTTGTTCTGCCCTACTACATTCAAGGTATTTCCCTGAAGCACCAGACCCTGGCCAAACAGAGGTCACGCTATATACAGATATTTAATTTGTACACATAATATCTGATTATATCCTGACAGTTGCTAAAAAGGAACCTTTTTCATTAATAAAATAGGTATTCAATAAATTAATCAAAATAAATATAAAAAAATAGATGTGTCTCCTGAGTATGACTATCAGCACAAATCATCAAATCAATATTTCCATAACTTTAATGAATCTTAACATTGTTAGCAATACATCTAATGATCTCATATAAGATGAGAAACCATCATTGTTCTGGAGTAGGACATGCCATTTAGCTGGTGAAAATTATATAGCTCAAATGTGTATACTTCTAAATATCTTTGGTCCTAGATGAAGCTCATTAGAGGGACAATGATATCTGGGGTGGAAGAGGACCAACTTGCACCCCATTGAAAACGGGTGGGGTTTGTGTCTAGTTTGGGGGCACCCAAAATGGTCTACCACCACACTGTTTATTAATAATTTGCCATCTGCTGTAACTTTGCCCTGTCCTTTGCTGGTCGTGGCTTCAAGTTCTAAGATGTCAGCTGTTTTCAAGTTATTAATAACCAGTGCTCTGCCAGCCACTAAAAGCTTAAAACTGTCATTCCTTGCGTTTTCTCTGTGGGTGCATGCTGGGGGGCTACTTTGGACTTCCCTCTCCTCCACCGTGTGCTATTACTTTAAACACAGTTGGTCAATGTTGGTCAAACCCTCACTCTCCACTAATGATACTTTGATTTTGGGTCAGGCCCATATAGCTGTAAAATGTCCCAAATAAGTACAATTGTTTAACTTTATTTCAGGTTAGTTAACTGATTAGTTTCTGAAGTCATATCGCAAACGTTATTTCATTTCATTGTTGAGTTGAGTACATGACACATAAGAAGACAAAAGGCATAAGCACACATAAGAAGGCAGGGTTACCACTTATATTTATTTACATTTTTCTTATACATCAAAAGATGTTCTTCATAATTGACTGTATATCACTGTAAATCATTTCTGCTGTGTTTTAGTGGTTATATTTTCTGTTGACAATACCTTATAAAAAAATGTATAGTGCTTTCCTTCTGGCTTCCCATATAAATTACTATGAAATGATAGTTGACAATTGGTATTTATGTTGTTAAGAAGGAACCTTTTCTTGTACAGGCTTGCTAATGACTACAGTAGTTACATAATTATAATCACTTTTAAAAGATTGTAAATTTAGCCCATGCTTGCAGAAATGAATACAGTCCAGGTGTGATTTGCAGGTAGAGTCTCTTAGGCTCTCACTTTCTTCTTTGTGACAGGTTGGTTAAAGTCTTCGTATTTACAATCTTGACAAATTGTTACCGCACCTGGGCTGTAATTTATCAGATTTATGGGAAATGCCTTTGAGGTTTTAGATTGACTCTTTACCTCATACAATTTAGATTCTATCAAAGCACAGAGTTGCTATGTTTTAAAATACAATTCATAGAAACAAGCAGTTACTTCAGACACCTGTGAACCTTACAACACTTAAGTGACCTTGTACAACTTATTAGCATTTAACTTGCTATTGAAAAAAAATGAGCTTGGTGAGAATCTGTATATCGTCTAAGATAAAATGAAAAATGTTTTGTTAGTGGTTTATTATTATTTTTTTATTTAAATCATTAGTGGAAACTGGAGATTTTAAGAATGCTACTAACAACATAATGTGACTTGTAAGAAAGGAATGGATAATGAATACATACAAATCAGTTCTACCACATCAGAACTCATTATGCACTGTCCGAACAGCTTCCAATGAAGGGCCAAGTTGCATTAACAATTGGGTGTCAGAGCCCAGGTCAAAGCATACTTGTGACTACATCTTCCTACATACGCAGTTTGGTTGGTTGGAAAATAAACTATTTTTAAACAACTTGTGCTAACAGTTTAGTGCTTTTGCTCCTTAGGGCCTGATCCAGACCTACGCTGGTGTGCGTAGCGTATTATCACCGAACGTACCCCCGATTCACGGAAATAAGCACTCCCCTTGCTCGTACCTAGTTTATCATCAATACGCTCGGCAAACCCTACCCTAACTTTTGTGTTCGTTCCCGCAGCCATCTGTACGTTCATTGCGTATGAACGACGCTTAACGTCCATATGAACTTTATAATATAAACACGCCCCTTTGTCGGTAAATACGCAAAGTATACGGACGCCCGAATCGGCGTTACGAAAATCAATGTTTTACTACCGGAAGTTGTCACCAGGCGCATGCGCAATGCGTTTTTTCTGCCAATTTTACGCTTGCGATCAGCGATAACTCGCAAGCGTGCGTTGTTCTGGATCAGGCCCTTAGTCTCTCAGATAGACAGCATGAATGGAAAACACATGGAGGTCTGAATCTGCAATCTTATCCAGAACTGAAAGTATCTAGAATATACGGCTGATTGTGGAGACGGACTACATGGGCTATAGATGTGTTCAAATTGTGTTCAAATCTAGATTTAGCACAGTGAGTAAATGTATAATGTAAAGACAAATAGGAGCGCTTAACACTAGAAATACAGAGTAGTAAGTTTTATTATATAAAAATTATATTTAAAAATAGCAATATATTTCAATCGCAAATAACAGTGACTAGTGTTCAAAATCTGGTCAGAATAAATATCTCAATAAAAGACAACAATTTCACAGCATACAATGACTTAACCCAAGCACTAGGTCTCAGTCCAAAGAGTAGTAACAGACTGAATATATCAATATCAGCTGAGTTCCAATAGCAGTACAAATGTCTCCAGTATATTAAAATTGGTATCACTTTAATAAGTTGTTGCAGAAAGAATTTGACTTTCTTTATAATTTGCTGAGGTGAAGAGTAGCTTAACACAGGTTGTAAGTTTAACTGAAAAGCAACGTGTTGATTACACCGTGACCCAGTTGCTACTATGTTGCTGCAGACGATTTTAAAGACTGAGGAGTAAATAACAGGGTTTGTCTCACCCGATCTCCTGGGTACCTCCATCGGCTCCGTGGACCAGCGGCATCCCGCTAGCGCCCTCTGGAGACGTTCTGTCTCACTCGATCGAGGGAGGAAAGATTTACTCTTTCGGCTCCTACTAAGTCTTGTGATGTATCTTAGTCTGTATTGTAGCAGTGAGTCACGCAAAGGGCTTTGATTACTTTCTCCTCTCTCTCCTCAGCTGATCAAAAGTAAACAGAGGCTCCACGTGCATGCGGTGCAGGGATATACCCCAAGGTCTCTTTAGCCGCGATGTAGAAGCAGTGTAGCGTATGAACTGTGGATCTCAGATATTTATATGGAAAACAGGAAATCCAGTAAATATAGACCACAGTGCGGGTAAAAAAAACAAAGGCTCTGACCACCAGCGCAATAAATGTATAATACAAACTAGTGATTAGACCTACTAATTGTAGTATATTTGTGAGCACAGTTAGTGCTAATTCTCAATTTTCCCTTCTCTCCAGGCCTCTGTCTGGTCTGCAGTGTATAAGCAATGATCTTGATAGTATATAATAAAAAATTATAATTGGACCCATAATGTTTGCATTCTATAGGCTTGCTTAAAACAATAATGAATATCTACACAGAAAGCTGTGAAAAACAAGCCAATTCACAAATTTGTTGCATATCACATAACAACGTCACTTCCCCACGTCACCCATTTAAAGTCAATTTCATGAATGGATAAATTGTAGTTCTACATTTTCCTTAGAGAAGTAATGTGCAGCTATCTTGAGCTAAATCATTCCTGCAGTTTTATTGAAAACAGCTCAATGAGCACCATATGCATGAGAAGAATTTATATTCATCTAGTTAGTTTGGGGCAAGGGCCAAGTAGCTTGTCATTGCTGAGATCAGTGTGGTATGACAGGATTGTGGAGAGCAAATTATATGGTTACAGAGGAACACTAAAACTGAGCTTCCTGGCAAAGTGATTTATACCACTTTCAATAGAATGAGATATATTTGTGAGGCACTAAAAATGTCCTGTGACATGAAAGACATGAAAGGGAAATTAAAGGATACATTTCAAATTGATCCTGCAAAAAGGCATTGATCTGCCTAGAATTCACTTCCTACAATTTACTTTGCTACACCAGTGCTGGGTTTCAGTTCTACCTATATTGTATTTGCTTTTTGTCACTTTTAAAATGATCTCTTAACAAGCAATCTTTCTAGTGATGTAACACCTGGAAAATGAAGACCACGTATAAGCCATAATGTTTCAATATTGATTATTTTAGGGGTGTAATGGGATTGTGTCAGATGGTTAATTACTCATGGGGTCAAGCAAAAGGGGCACACTAAAAACTATATTTTACAGCACTTAGGTTACAAAAGTAGGTAGTCTTGCTCCAGGCACTAAGTATATTTATTTTCCCATTAATTTATTAATTAAATTACCAATTACTTACCCATTACTTACAAAAGTAGGTAGTCTTGCTCCAGGCACTAAGTATGTTTATTTAGGTTTAGGCTGCTGGGAGGGCAGTCTTGGGGTTCGGCTGTGGGGAGAGGAGACTTAGGCTTAGGTTGCAGGGAGGGAAGTCCAAGGGTTAGGCTGCTGGGAGGACAGTCTTGAGGTTAGGCTACTGGGAATGGAAACTTAGGGTTAGGTTGCTGGGAGGGAAGTCTTAGGGTTAGGCTGCGGGGAAGGAAGGGTTAGGATAATGGAAGGGGAGGGTTAAGGTAAGGATTAGGTTAAGGTTAAGTGTTTGGGATTAAATTAAACTCACTATTTGCAGCTCCGTCTTCTTTCTTCAGTTGATCAATTGCTTCTCTTCTGCTGCTGTTATGTTACAGCCTTATTCCAAAATTTAATAAATTCATTTTTTCCCTCAAAATTCTACACACAATACCCCATAATGACAATGTGAAAAAGTTTTTGGGAGATTTTTGCAAATTTAATAAAAATCATAAAACAAAGAAACCACATGTACATTCCCAGCCTTTGCTCAATACTTTGTTGATGCACCTTTGGCAGCAATTACAGCCTCAAGTCTGTTTGAACATGATCCAACAAACTTGGCACACCTATCTTTGGGCAGTTTCGCCCATTCCTCTTTGCAGCACCTCTCAAGCTCCATCAGGTTGGATTGGAAGCGTTGGAGCACAGATCTCTCCAGAGATGTTCAATCTGATTCAAGTCTGGGCTCTGGCTGGGCCACTCAAGGACATTCACAGAGTTGTCCTGAAGCCACTCCTTTGATATCTTGGCTGTGTGCTTAGGGTCATTGTCCTGCTAAAAGATGAACCGTCACCCCATTCTGAGGTCAAGAGTGCTCTGGAGCAGGTTTTCATCCAGGATGTCTCTGTACATTGCTGCATTCATCTTTCTCTCAATCCTGACTAGTTTCCTAGTTCCAGCCACTGAAAAACATCTCCACAGCATGATGCTGCCACCACCATGCTTCACCGTAGGGATGGTATTGGCCTGGTAATAAGCGGTGCCTGGTTTCCTCCAAACTTAACGCCTGGCATTCAAACCAAAGAGTTTTAATCTTTGTCTCATCAGGCCAGAGAATTTTATTTCTCATGGTCAGAGTGTCCTTTAGGTGCATTTTGGCAAATTCCAGGTGGGCTGTCATGTGCTTTTTACTAAGGAGTGGCTTCCGTCTGGCCACTCTATTATACAGACCTAATTGGTGGATTGCTGCAGAGATGGTTGTCCTTCTGGAAGGTTCTCCTCTCTCCACAGAGGAATGCTGTAGCTCTGACAGAGTTACCATCAGGTTCTTGATCACCTCACTGACTAGGGCCCTTCTCCCCCGATCGCTCAGTTTAGACAGCCGGCCAGCTCTAGGAAGAGTCCTGGTGGTTCTAAACTTCTTCCATTGACGAATGATGGAGACCACTGTGCTCTGTACCCTTTCCCAGATTTCTGCCTCAAGACAATCCTATCTCGAAGGTCTACAGACAATTCCTTTGACTTCATGCTTGGTTTGTGCTCTGACATTCACTGTGTGGGACCTTATATAGACAGGTGTGTGCCTTTCCAAATCATGTCTAATCAACAGAATTTACCACAGGTGGACTCCAATTAAGCTGTCGGAACATCTCAAGTATGATTAGTGGAAACAGGGTGCACCTGAGCTCAATTGTGAGCTTCATGGCAAAGGCTGTGAGTACTTATATACATGTGATTTCTTAGTTTTTGATTTTTTATAAATTTGCAAAAATATCCCAATTTTTTTATTTTTTATGTTGTCATTATGGGGTATTGTGTATAGAATTTTGAGGGAAAAAATGATTTTTTTCCTTTTTGGAATAAGGCTGTAACATAACAAAATGTGGAAAAAGTGAAAGACTGTGAATACTTTCCGAATGCACTGTATATGTAAAATCTCACAATGAAAAAAAAAAAAATTTAGTTTATGGCAGGGGCGTTTTAAGAAGTGAAGAAGCCCTTGTGCAGGATTTGTACATGGGTTCTCCCATCCCCTAAGGTCTCCACCCCTTCCCCACATAGAATAAGTGTGTATATGCCTGGCTCATATGCATACTTACTGTGTATATATAGATTTTGCTGCATAGTGTGTGGGGCCCCCTATTCTCACACCCTGCACACATTTTAGATCAATGGTTCAATGATTAATGGATTATTCACAGTGACATGAATTTTTACACATCTATATATATAACACAACTTTAGCAAGATTGAAATTGATGCTGATATGCACTAAATAACAGTATTTAGATAAACAACATATGTGATGGTCTTCTTTAATTAGTTAGTGCCTCTGGGTAATGAGTTAGTTACTAGCACATTAATAACCTTACATAGTTCTGCAGTTTCATATTTTAAACAAAAGTAAAAAACATAATTTAAAACATGGATGAAAACCAATGTAAAAAAATCTGTGTGGAACCAGATTTGTTCTTGGATAAAAAGTAGTTTTAAGAGTGAGTGGAGATTATATGTGACTGAAGTTGATTCTGGTCTCTTTAAGTTTAGCCATTTACCCATGTGTTATATTGTGATTTGCAGACAGCACAGTTACTCAGATTTAGTAGCGTCAGGTGACTTACGCATACAAGGTGCGTAAGTCCCCTGACTTAACTGGAGGGCGCAACGCTAGGGTTACTATAGTACCGCTGATCTGTCCGACACATTTAATGCAGGCTTATGGCAGTGTAAGCTGCCATAAAGCCCGCATGACGGAGGAGAGTGACAGGGGGTATGCACTCCCCTCTGTCTTGCGTAATTACAAGCACCCGCATGCACGGAAAGCGTGCAGGAGTCTGAATCTGGCCCTCAGTGAGTAACACTTGTGTCTCACAATGTTAAGGTCATGAGTTTGTTTCCCGGGCTAAGCCTTATCTGTGGAGTGCTTGTACACACTCCATGTCTCCATGTCTGTGTGGGTTTCCGGGTGCTTTGGTTTCCTCCCACACTCCAAAAACATGCTGGTAGGGTAATTGACTGCTGAATAAATTAACCCTTGTGTGTGTGTGTGTGTGTGTGTGTGTGTGTGTGTGTGTGTGTGTGTGTGGCTCCAATGGGGCAGGGACTGGTGTGAATGTGAAATATTCTCTGTGAAATGCTTCATAATATGATAGTGCTATATAGAAACCTGTTAATATATAAATAAATTATTTTTTATTAATAAATAAGTTAAGTGGATCTTGGGCCTTGTAGTTAGGTTGGAGGTGGGTTCTTTTATTCTGGGCACTCTGTGTATATAGACAGGTCCTGTATTTTAAGACAAAAATTGGGATTATGTACTAGAAAACTTTTTTTCGTCTACAATTTTGTCTAATCTAGTTAGGCTGTATTTGGAGTTATGGTCATATGTCACGTACATTGAATTAAAAATAAAAATCCATTGGAGTAGATCAAACCAATGTTAAAATGGATATTCTTCAGCGCCAGGCCTCAAAGTTTTGTTACCTGTTCCTTGTCCCTGCATGGATAAAAATAAATTAGTGTATTGCTAAAACACGTGTCATCATTAACATATTAACTGCTACTAGGCCAAATTACTTTTTACATGATCTACAACTAATACAATACAACAATATTTTTATGAATATTTTTACACCTAGCTTTCCTAAAGATTGTAATGACACTAACATTTTGTTTATTATTATAGTTTAACTACCTAATGAGCAGTTATGCAGTGCTACTATAAAATATAATTTTTGGCAGCTGAATAAAATGAAAACAATATAAAATTAATAGATTAGGTAACTGATTATACTTAACATAATTTACATAGATCTACATTGAGTTATTTCACACCCACACAGCACACAAATACATTGCACCTGTACACACATACAACCACACACAAACACATGTGTACGTACGTATATACATACAAATACACTCCTGTGCTCTATCTCTCAACTTTACAGGTGAACCCTTATTGCAAATAGTGACAAGACTAATGACATGTTTATTAGCTTGTCAAAGCCTCCTTGTTTAGAGAAGACTCACCCAGCCAAACAATACTTTTTGGTTTCTATTGGCTAATTGGGATTGCTCCTGTTGAGAATCTCAGCAAAGTGCTTGATGAGGCATAAAATGATGATTAATTAATTTACTGCACAGTTGATCATCAAACTGAGAGGTTTATGATTCACACAGCAGTCAACACTCCCACATCAATATGCCACAGCATGAGCATATTTGGAATTGGCCATCCTATGCCTTCACTGTGACCTACGACATAGTAATATAAATCAGTAAATAATGTATCCTGTTCATTCCTAACAGAAACTTTCAGTAATGCATGGCAGGAACTATGGCATTGATATGCTATTAATAGAAAAAGAAAAATAATACAGATAATAAACAGACGGAAACATAAGACTATTAAAGTGTTTCACCCCGAAAGAAGAATGTGCTAGTGATATCATTAATCATTTAAATACTGCCATTGTTATGCCTAGACTAATACGAAAATCAAGCTGCATTCACTGCACATTTTAAAAAGTAGTTTCACTGGGAAATATTTAGGGTAACAGAAACAAACAGCCTGTTAGGTAGCTGGTCTTTATCTTGCACAGTAGGTGATATACCTTACCAGGTCAAGAAATGGGCACAACTCTCACTGAATTAAAGATACAGAGACTTATGTATGAGACTAAACAGTGAGAATGTTGATTTGTCTAACTAATAAGTGATAAGCTCTATTATTATAGACTTTGAAATTAGAAGTGTGGTCTTGTGTGTTGTTGTTACTGTTACTAGTTTACATTGGGGGCCTGATCCCTCCCCAATATGGCCACTACACACTTTCAAATGGCAAAAGTATCTTAATACAGACCTCCTGAGTACACAAACGGGGTCCCCGCTTAGAACGGCCCTATTTTGATAGAGCCATTTTCTTCCAGCCAGTTCGCAACTCTCGATGAGGCATAGCAGTCGATCCACGGAGCACCGAGCTTTCCCCTAATCCTTTCCCTAATTATAACCCTAACCCTCCCTTCTTATTACCCTAAACCTAACCTCCCCTTCCCCGCAGCCTGACCCTAATTCTCCCTTCCTGACAGTCTGACCCTAGCCCACCAACTCCCGCAGCCTGATCGTGATACTCCCTTCCCTGCAGCCTGACCCTTGCCCTCTATGTCCCGCAGCCTGACTGTAACCCAGCGGTATTTCTGAATCAGAATGGGTGAGTATGCTAATCGGCATACTCACACATTCTAAAAAAAAATCTAAACTGTGGAGCATTCGAAATAGGAACTTTCGGATTTCCCTATTTCGGAAATTACATCTTCTAATTGGGGACTGACAATGATAGCAAACAGATAGGGACTCACCTACAGGAGGTGAGATTAACCCATATATAGCTAGATTGAAAACTAAACCTGAGTGGCTATTTTATGTAAATTTACTTTGTGGATTTTAATATACACCTCATTAAAATCCATGAATCTTATTTACCTTGATAGGTGTTAATAGGCGCAATTTTTTTCCCATCTTCGCAGACCATTGAATCGAGCCCATAGTGTTCTATAATATATGGTATAGAGTGCTAGACCTGTCTTTTGTTCCTTGTATTGAAACATAAAAATAGGTTATTAAGCAGAAATAATCTGTTTACATAGAAGGACAAAATAGTTGGACACATATAAGGGGCAACAGGGAATCTGAGCACATGTAAAGGGCAGAAAGGAGGCTAGAGGCATATAAGGAGCAGAAATTGAGGCTGGAAAGATATAAGGTTCAAAAGGAAAGCTGGAAACACAG
The DNA here is from genome assembly GCA_011038615.1 of Limnodynastes dumerilii. NCBI lineage: Eukaryota > Metazoa > Chordata > Amphibia > Anura > Limnodynastidae > Limnodynastes > Limnodynastes dumerilii. The sequence continues at coordinate 100,010 of WWET01005223.1, forward strand.
AAGAGGCAGAAATGGAGGCTGGAAACACAGAAGGGGTAGAAATGGAGGCTGGAAACACAGAAGGGGCAGAAATGGAAGCTGGACACATATAAAGGGCAGAAATGGAAGCTGTACGCATATAACTGGCAGCAATGGAAGCTGGACACACAGAAGGGGCAGAAATAGAAGCTAGACACACTGAAGGGGCATATATTGAAGCTGGACACATACAAGGGGTAGAAATTGAGGCTAAACACATATACGGTACAAAATTAAAGCTGGATACATATAAGGGGCAGATATGGAAGCTTTACTTATATAAGAGACAGAAATTGTGACTGCACATGTAGAAGGGACAGAAATGAAAGTTGCATGCATAGAAGGGGCAGAAATGGAAGCTGGATACACATACAAAGGGCAGAATTGGAGGCTGAATGCACATGCAAGGAGCAAAAATGGAGGCTGAACACACATGCAAAGTGCAGAAATGGAAGCTGAAGACACATCAAGGGGCAGAATTAGAGACTGGACACATATACAAGTACAAATACAGAGGGGGCAGAAGTGGATGGCAGGGCACATACAAGGAGGTGGAAATAAATGGTTGGACACATACATATATTTTTTTTTTCTACGGAGTTCAAAAATTTTTTTCCACCCTGGGTTCTGCTAGGTCTAGAAACAGCTCTGTTGTAGAGTATGTGTTAGGCACTTCTGTATGTCTGAGCATTCTGCATGCACAGTAGTTAATATAGTTAATATAGGGTAATGGACACGAAAGTCATCTAAAGTCAGTAAATGAAAGGGGAGTCTCATGGGAGTGCACTAACCATTTGCCTGCGGACTTTAGCAACTCTGTGCATGCAGTAAATGCACTTAAAAGTGGCAAATGCAGGATTTTGAAAGGGGGGCTTCCAATGTGTTTAATACATGTGGCATACATTAGGGGTCTGAACATGGCACACTACATAAAGTACATGTATTGATATATTAGGGGTCTAGTTGGGGCACATACTATAATATATGGGGTATAATATTAGGCTTTGGGAATGGCACTCTATATACAGTATATAGTATGCTATACCAAGACCCCTATTATATCCTACTTATATTACAGTATGTGCAATACTCAGAAACATAATATATGGTTACATACATATATTATATACATCATATAGATATAAAATT
>WWET01005224.1:5373-16810 GCA_011038615.1 Limnodynastes dumerilii
GGGGAGGGATGGGGGAAGTAGGGTGTTACACGCTTTTAGGGGAATTCTGGAAGCGTGTGATTGTTTACTTTTCTGTTGCTGTGTCCAGGTTACCATCTGCTCTGCAATCACTGACTAGCTGAGGGTGTGACGGGTTGCAGGATCTGATTGGCAGCGGGAACTTTAAATAGCTGCTCATGTGTGTTAAACACCGCCAGTGATAGCATCTGATATCCTGCGTCTAGCCTGCTGTTTGGATCGTGTGCCTCATGCTTCTTGTTTGGTGTCTGTTCTCCTTCGTAATCCTGCTGTGCTCCTGCCTTCCCTCCCAAACCTCATGGCGTCCTGTCAGTCTGTTGTGGAGTGTGCGCTGGCGTTGCTTCGCTCCAGCGAGAGCCGTCAACCTCACCGTTCCTGTCTAAGTTTTGTCCATCAGACTCCAGCTCTGCATATGTCATCTGCCAGAGTGTGTGTGCTGTGTTATTGAGTCTCATTCGTAGACACTGTTTATTTCCAGCTACTTTCTTTGTGTGTCAACTGCCAGAAGTGTGCGCCGTATTATTGAGTCTCATTCTTGAAGCGCCATTCACTGTGCTCTCCCATCTTGCTCATTAACTATAGAGGCAGGAGTTGGAGGCTGGACACGTGGGTGGTTATATTTTGTACATTGTTGTTTTTTATATTGTTATATTCTTCAGATTGAAACAGTAAAGTCTACATAATATTTTTATGTTTCTATGCTTCTTTTTTCTTGATACCCGTCTGAGACAACAAGGAAGGTAGCTAGGAGGAACATTTGTGGATACTGGGAATATTGGATAATATACCTACAGGAGAAAAACTTGTTTGGGACTATTTCCTTTCTCTCTAGAACATTTACATTTGGTCATTAGGTTTGTTTATTAACCTGTATGCCTAAAAGTAGTAGTATTAATATTATTTAATCCAACTTTATAGTTTTTTATTTTTTCACCAGAGCTTCTTTGGTCCCATTCTCTATTTATACATTTACATTTTTGGAGGTGGACTCTCCAGTAACCAGGTTGCAGCAGGTGGTAAGCACAAACTAAGTGGTTATTTATTTTTATGGTATTTTCTGTGTATCCCCAGCTACATTCTGTGTGTGTCATCTGCCAGAAATGTGAGCTGTGTTATTGAGCTCTTGCTTGGACTCTGTGTATTCCCAGCTGCATTCTATGTGTGTGTCATCTGCCAGAAGTGTGCTCTGTGGTTATTAGTGAACTCGGTACTCCTCCAGCTCCATTCTGAGTTGTCATCTGTCAGAGTGGGTGGCTGCCGTTTCAGTGCTGCCTGTGGACTTACCTGTCTCCAGCATCATTCTCTGTGTTCCATCCTCCTGATACCCCTTTCACATCACCACCAAATACCCGGGATTTTCGCTAAAAACCCGGGTCTCTGCAAAATCCCGGGTATTTGGTGGTGATGTGAAAGGGGTATTTCCGGGTCCTACCCGGGAAGGGTGGTGATGTGAAAGGTCCAGGGTTGTTTTGTAACCTGGGTTTTTCACATTGCCTCCCGATCGGTGAGATTTGTCTACTGTTGCTAGGGCAACAGTAAACATATCTGTTCGTAGCGTCGGATCACAAAAAAAAAACCCATTTGATACAAGCATCAGCATGCCCAAGGATGCCAGGGCATGCTATTGCTTGGAGAACCACAAGTGCCAGCATGCCCTGTCATCCTGTGCAACATCCCCCCTCACATGTAGGAAAATAAAGGGTCTGAATCAAGTTCAATGTCATTGTCTACCAGTGTTATTCAAATCCTGCTTCTTGGGATTTTTTTTTAGATCAGTAATCATAAAAAAATCTTAAAATTCAACAATTACATATAGTACAAACAACCCAGATACGTAAGCTTTGTAATTGTGTAGCCTGCTCATTACACCTATTTGCTTATACATTTCTATACACATAATGCCTTTCTATCAATATTAGTGTCCATTTAAGAAGACTGGATCAGAGGTATGAATTTACATTTTTTAATTCACTGGTTTTTTTAAACTAATAAAGCAGATAAAATCTTAGGTTTTACATTTTTTTAATAAATACTTCAAATGTCAAAATCAATGTTGCCATTTCTGCATTAATTTCAAGTCCATTAAAACAATGACATTCACTGTAAAAGTACATGTGAAGCAGCCAATAAGAGCTCATTTCTACAATGATTGACAGTTGCTAGACAGGGCAGACCCGGGAAATTCATTGGTGATGTGAAAGGGTCTGACCTGGGAATTTCCAGGGTTTTTGGTGTTTAAAAAGGTGTCTTCTTTTTTTGACCTGGCATTTCTTTCCCGGAAAAACACGAGTTTTTCAGAGTTAGTGATGTTAAAGCGGCATGAGTGTGCAACTGTGTTCCTCTGCCCTGTCTCTACCTTTTAGCATCCTAGGTTGGCAGAATGTGAGAGAAAGACTGTCTATCCTCGGGGGGTCACTACACCCCTCTTAATATATTCCTGTTTCCCATACTTAACTGTGGTCTATGACGTTCCTTTCTGTAAATTGTAAGTTTGGGTTTCTGCTCCTCATAGCGACTTGCCAGGTACTTCCAGGGACCAATGCCGAGGATCGTGACCTGCTGTCTAAGCTCTAGTGAAAACCAGGCCCCAGTTAGACTTTGTGCCCCGGTGTGGGACTCCCGTCCAAATGGGCGTTTATCGACTCAGCCATTCCTCCCCAGCCAGCTGCAAACTGGCTGGGATTTCGATTGCATATGACTCGAGGAGGCATTGCAATCGATCCACGAAGCAGCGAGCTCCAAGTCCCCCACTACTTCCCCTAATTCTCACCCTAACCCTCCCCTCTCACTACCCTAACACTCCCTCCTGGGAACCTGACCCTAACCCTCTTTCCTGGCAGCCTGACCTTAACCCTCCCTAACTTGCAGCCTGACCCTAACCCACCATCTCCCGCAGCCTGGCCCTAACCCTCCCTCCCCTGCAGCCTGACCCTAACCCTCCCTCCCCTGCAGCCTGACCCTAACCCTCCCTCCCCTGCAGCCTGACCCTAACCCTCCATCCCCTACAGCCTGACCCTAACCCTGCAGAAAGACTTTACTCACCTGTCCCCTCGGTCTGGCGATCAGCGGCAGAGGTGCAGCGGAGTGATCTGTTCTTTCCGAAAGTGAATGGGTGAACGGCATACTCACCCATTTATGAAAAACTAATTCTAAAAGTGTAAGCTTCGGAAAAAGGGACATTCAAAAAGTAACTTTCGAATATCCCTTTTTCAGAAGCCATACATTCTAACCGGAGATTGCAACCGGTGTGGGTCCTGGGTACCAGTAACACAGGGTGGAGGAGATGTCATTTCTGATAAAGATAATTTTAAATGAGAAGTAGGAGGCAAAGTTGAAGCGGAGATAGAGGTGGGATGGTAGGTGGGGGAGAGGAGAGTGTTAAAGGTGGCAAAGAGACGACAGGAGTTGGATGCTTGGGAGATGATGAGAGATTTGAAGAAAATTTGCTTGGCTTGGGCTAGGTTGGAGCAGTAAGAGGAAAGGATTAATTTAAGGAAGTCAGCAAGGGAGCGAGATTTGCACCATACACACTCGGAGGTGTGGGAGCATTGTATGGGAAAGCACGTGACCTGAGAGTGCCATGGCTGGGGGGTAGAGCAACAAAGGGAGATAATGGAGAAATGGGACAGGCAGAGTCAAGGGCAGAGGAGTGGGTGGTATTGTAGAGGGAGGTGGCTTTGTTGGGGCAGGAGAGAGAGGTAAGGGGGGAGAAGAGGTTGTCAAGCCCAAGAGAGGAAGAAAAGGCGGGGAATTCGAGGGTATTGATGTTCTGTCTGGTAAGGGCATGTTTGGATTTAAGGGGAGGGGAGGTGGGAGAGGAGAAGGCAAATGAGAAATGGAGAACTCAGAGTGCAATGGTAGGTGAAGACAAGATCAAGAGAATGTGTGTGGGTAGGGGAAGTGGTCCATTGAGTCAGGACAAAGGATGAGGAAATAGGGCCTGATCCAGCGCTACGAAAATTCGCATGGCGGGCGAATGCGTACGTTCGACCGTGCGCATAAACATGCACGCCCCTAACACTCCCATAGTAAAGTACCTGTTTACGGCGGCTATACCCTACACTGGGTACTACCGTCGGCCGTACGAATTTTCGCACATAATACGCAAATCGTGTCGGCCGTACGAAATTTCGCACAAAATACGCTGAGCGTACGGGCTTAGCACGCCCATACTGTACAATTTAAATGGCTATCCCCGCCTCCCTGTTGTAAAACGAGCGCCCAGCCGACCATCGTACTGAGCGCACGCCCCTCGAGCGAAAAATTCGCACACCATACGAACACTATACGCTTATGTCGTCCAGCCGATAGGAAGCTGTCATACTGGGCATGCGCAGTGCGAATTTTCGTACGAAAATACGCAAAAAACGGTCGTACGCTCGCTCGAAATCGGCCAATTTCGTAGCTCTGGATCAGGCCCATAGAGAGAAGTTTAGAGGTGCTGGAGTGGGAGGGGTTTATTAACAAAAATGTTGAAGTCACCCAACATGATGGAACGTAGGTCAGAGGAGAGATAGCGGGTGAGCCAGGCAACAAAGTTGTCAAAGAACTGCGAGCAAGGATCTGGGGGGCCGGTAATTGACAGCAACATGGAGGTCTAGGGGACGGAAAAGGCGGATGGAGTGGATCTCAAAGGAAGAGAAAATGAGGGAGGGCTCAGGGGGAAATATGCGGAAAGTGCAGGAGGGAGAGAGGAGCAGGCCGCCACCGCCACCAAACGGTTGCCAGCTCTGGAAGAGAGGGAGAAGGAGGGAGACCTCAATAGGCCAGAGCAGCGACTGAGATGGTGTCAGTGGTGGAGAACCATGTTTTGGTGAAAGCTAGGAGGTTAAAGGAGTTAGAAATGAACAGATCATGTATTTAGTAATACACGATAAAGATCTTGATCTATTATCGTGTATTACTAAATCCATGATCATATCATTGGATATGCCAGCTTCATCACACATAAGCTGTGACAATGTTGCCTAGGAGCTATTCAACACAACAGGAAGCCACCAATTAACTTTCAAATTAATCTCAAGTGATGAGAGTTATAATTGCACCGTAGCTTCCGATTCTCATCAAAAAGTGTAGGATCAGTCAACGTATTTAGAGCTCTAGCCAACGTCAGTAAGAACTTAACATAACAGCAGGATTTTTAATCTCCCAAACTGTCTGGACCAAAAGTGTGCATGCTCACGGCCACAGACAGGGGAGGAAGCGCTACAAAAAGCTAAACAGCCTCGCTCAATGAAAGGTAATAGAAGACATTTATTATCCCCAGCACTTAAGCAAGAGACAGATCGTAAGGAGGATACAGACCCCCAGACTAGTGACACATGCTGCGGCTCCAGCATGTAACGCGCTTACCTGCCTCCCCGTTTCATCGGCACCATCTTCCAATTCCCTGGTGCATCTCCCTCCTGCATGCCATCACGTGGGCGTGGCGGCATACAAATTAGCCATGTGTTGCTGCCTCTCCTGGCCCCCTGGCTCCCATTGGTCCACCTTGTGGTGTTCTGCTAGGCAGCCAGGACTCTCTCATCTCAACGCTGTGGCACAGCCAGGACATGCTTCTATCATACCCTCCAACTGTACCTATTTAGCAGGTACAGTATCTTTTTTTAGTGGTCTGTACTGGCTAAAAGGGCTCTTGTACCGGATTCTGACCCAGCAATTCCCTCCACCCTATACTCACCTTCCAGTCCTGAAACATCTGATTACTATAGCAGAGCTGCAGGGATAGACTCCTACAGCACTGCTATTGTGACAGGACCCTCTCCTGTGAGTTCTAAGCTCATATAATAAGGTGTAATATAAAAATATATTAAAGCCCTGCCCCTTCTCTGGACAAGCCGCACCCCCTTCATGGACACACCCACCAGGTGTACCGATTTTCCAGTAAAAAAATGTTGGGGGTATGTTCTATTAGCTTTCTGCCTCCTGATTGGCCAGCTTCTCCTGTAAATAGACTGGCGGGTTATAGCGTCTGCTGCCCCGTGCTTCTAACTTTCTCTTCTCTCCTCTCTTCTCTTCCTTGCTGCTTCTTTGATTATTGAGTGCCCATTCCTGGTTGTGCCCTTGGTGTCTGCTGTGCTCCTACCCCTCCCTTGTTCCTGCCTCTGTTTGATAGTGTTTGTTTTCTTGTGTGCTTGAGTGAGTGTCAGCCCTTGTTTGTTGCACTGTCTGTCTGTCATTGTGGTGATTTGTGGCACTGGGTTTTTCTCTCTGTGTGTCTCTGTGTTCTTACCCGCACACATAGGAGGTGTCCATCGGGGACCATGACCTGCCAGTGTCCAGTAGCCCAGCCTGTCCCCACCATCAAGGGCTCCAGTGAACACCAGACTCTGGTTAGACTCCGCACCCTGGTCAGTATTCTCCTAACCTTTAACCACAAACGGATTCTAGTAATGTACTCAGACTGATTATCACCTGACTCTGCATATCATCATTCTACTGGGACTTCCAATCATATACATTTGTGACTACCATATATATATATATATATATATATATATATATATATATATATAAATAAATATTGAGACTTTTTGGGATCACTTTATAACGATATATTTTATCTGTTGTATTAACAATAAAATAAATAGTAGATAAAGACCACATGTACACAATCTATGTAATGAGACGCTACGTGGATAGCGTAAAATATTTACTACGTGCGCACATTAGCTCTGCACTTAAAAATAGGCATGCAAGTAAAAAAAAAACTTAGTTGTCCTTAGTATTTTTCAATTAAATCAGTGGGAGAAGTGACGTTATGGCTTACCCCCTCATTTTGATCCTTGCCTCATTTAATAGTATGTGTTATTCCCAGACCCATAATATACACTAGATGTGCTTTTTATAGTGTGTCATGTCCATAGATGTGTAATGTAAGGGAGACAGGTAGGGGGATGTGTAATGGATTGTGGGTAGGGAGACAGATGTGTAATGCAAAGGGGACAGGGAGGGAGATCTGTAAATATAAGGAGGACAGGGTGGACAATGTTTATTGAGGGGGTGCAGGGAGGCAGAGGTGTATTGGAGAGGGGGCACAAGAAGTCAGGTATGTCATTAAGAGTGAGAGACCGAATGGCAGATGTGTAACAGAAGAAGGAAGTGGGAGGAGATGTGTAATTGTGGCTAGCTTAATTTTTTCCAAAGTGCAGTAAGAATCAACTTGAGGCAGGAAGAGAAGAACCCAACAATCAATATTCAAGTTAAAACACTTCCTTTTAGCCAGCAAATGTTAGGGAACATATTTACTCCACTCCCTGGTACACTACACTTCGAGAGGATGGGGTTGGAGGGCACCGTAGCATTCATTTGCTGCTGGAGCCATTAGTCGATGCTACACCTCTGGGTGTGAGAGGTAGATACTGAAAAGAGAAGTGTGTGTATATGTATTTAACATGTCTAATGGGTGCACATTCTGTGTGTATATAGCATGTCTAATGGGTGCACTGTGTGTGTAGCATGTCTTATGGGTGCAGTGCGTGTGTGTTTGTGTGTGTGTGTGTTGTGTGTGTGTAGCATGTCTTATGGGTACAGTGCGTGTGTGTGTGTGTGTGTATAGCATGTCTTGGGCAGAGCTGGTGAAACCCGCTAAGCGGGTTAAGCGTGCGGGGAAGCGCCAAGCCAGGAAGACGCTGTCCTCCACCTACCATCTCCCACTGGTCACACCAGTGCTGCAATAAATATAAAAGATATACTTACCTAATATGGCAGTGCTGGGACCCAGCATCCTCCGCTCTCCTCCATGCTCCTTTTCACTGAATGTCAGGAGTGACCGAAGAAACAGAAGAAAGAAAGCAAAGTAAAAGGTAAATAATGGGGGCACAAGCAGGGTGAGCATAAAGGGCGTACAGCAGTGTGATTATAAAGGGGGCACAGCAGTGTTATTATGAAGGGGGCACAGCAGTGTGATTATGATATTTATAAAAGAGGAGGGTGCAAATTTATTTTTTGCAGGGTGGGCCAGAGATTCTAGCACCGGCCCTGTGCTAGACCTATCTCCCTGGTACTGTCCAGGCAGAGCACAGCATTCCAGGTTTCCCATTCCACCCTGGAAGAGGCTGTGTTGTGGTGGTATGCAACCCCTGGGAATACTACACAATTACCTGCATGTTTGGAGTCAGGATTTCCACAATGTCAAATCTGGTGTGTGAGATCAAGGAGGCATTGCTGAAAGCACTGTACTATCACTTCATCTCTTTACCTCAAGGACAGCAGGGTAGATCCAGAACTACGTCAGTCTTCTTTTAGACCGCATATACGCAATCTACGTATCGAAACGATACGCAGATTACGTACAATAGCTACTACGCATGCGCAGTAGCTATTGTTTATTGAATTACGTCCGTCTACGTTCACTTTATATTAACAACAACAATTGGTTTATTTAAATAGCATAAATAAACATATAAAATCAGGACAGACTAAATATATGGCACTATAATAAAAGTGTTACAGATAGCTTGGGATGTCCTTATTAGTAAGAGAAACTTAGTCCATATCTCATATATCAAATGAGAAAATATGAACAAATCCAGGTAGTGCTAAATGATAATATCACATGTAAATTTATGAATATATATATATATATATATATATACAGCACATGAAATGAAAAGATATTCATAGGACTTCAAAACAGTACAATAGACCAACAATATGGATACAAATTTTTGTATATTATCATATTATATTATCATATTATACCATATAGGATACCGTAAAAAACTAAGTGTCCATTGGAGTAGCAATCAGGCTTCAACCGATACTCTTTTAAAACCTCAACCACAGGGCAATCAACATAAAGACCGCGTATACGCAATCCATGTTGCAACAAGAAACGTAGATGACGTTAGAAAATTACTGTGCATGCGTAGTAGCACAAATCGGAAAACTCCGGGCGCATATGCAATGCGCTCGGAGCTCTGAATCCAGCCCTTTATCTCAATAATTTGTATCCATATTGTTGGTCTATTGTACTGTTTTGAAGTCCTATGAAGACCTCATTACAAAGGTCACATAATGCCCAGTTTATCCGTCTAGCGCCACTTTTGTTGCGGCTGTCGTCAACTTTGAAGAATTGTTTCCGCAGGGCTTTTAATTTTTTAACAGCTTGCTGCTGTGTTTTTTGTAATGCCCCTTTCTTCCAGTTTTTTAGATACATTGGGCTGGATCCAGACCTTGTTAAGTGCATTCACTTAGTTACTCCTGGGCTAAACCATGTTGAATTCAGGGGGAGTCAAGTTAATTGTATACTTTGCATGCAGGGATATACCTTTGAATTGCATACTGCACACAGACACTGAGCAGCTTTACTATCACACTGTTATTTAGACTTGGGATAGGAAACATCACCTCTCAACTCCAATACTGTTTGCAGCAGATGAAATATGACTCCCCTGAAATCAACATGGTTTAGCCCAGGTGTAACTAAGTTCATGCACTTAACAAGGTCTGGATCCAGCCCATTGTAATAAATATGGGCATCCTTCACTGTTCCCGATATTTGGGCCTTGATTTCTTCTTCCCCTTGTATTGCCAGGAGCTCTCTCACCTCCTCCTCTCGCTAGGACCAAGTGGCCCTGTCTTCTTCACTGACTCACACGGCAAGGGAGACATCTTTGTTGCAGAACAGCAAGGCCTCAAGAGCATCCTCACCGTTGAAGTTCGGTGGCGATGTGAAAGGTGTTTTAGAGAGGAAATCTACTCCTGGGGAAAACCATGTTGATTTCAGGGGAAGTCAAGTTAAATGTATTAGTTGCATGCAGAAATATATCTTTGAATTGCTTACTGCACAAAGATAGAGAACAGATTAATTATGACTCCCCTGAAATCAACATGGTTTTGTCCAGGAGTAAATTTCATCTTTTATTTTTAATCTCTGAATCTGGTACCCTGTGTCAAAATTCAACCAATCGTGCACCAACGGGAGGTCCAACTGGGACCCCAATCTAGTATGTCTTTTGTGATCCAATATTACCATTATGTAAAGTTTTCGTCCAAATTCATCATTCAGAATAAGCTCCACCCCCGTTCCGGCAAAACTCTGCCCACAATTGACGTTGTTTGTTCAAACCACACTTTCTTTCCAATAAGCCCTGCCCCTTTTGTGGTCTCCAAATAGAGACTCACAAATTTTGGGCATTTCTCCAGGTATTCTGGGAGAGTTTACGTCCCTCACCGAGCTTGCCTCAAGCCCCATCTCCTTTCTCTCAATTTGGTGAATCCTGGTGAAGCAATGTGCATTATCAAGCTCCTGTCTCATTCTTATTAACACTATTACTAATAGCATCGATGGTCAGGGTTGGGGCTTCATTATGCCATTTGCATAAATTGCGTCATTAAGCCGCGCCGGCATGCTGGTATCTATATCTTCCCTCTGAGTTCTAGAAATAGAAAGTTGGCAGCCCTATGTATGTGCATGTATGTATGTATGTATGTATATGTGGTGCTCCAGTATATCAGTGTGCAGGATGGTGTGGGAGTGTTGCTGAGGAGATAGCTGGTGGGAGCACGTGGATTGTTGTTTGGACTGTTGCCTAGGCAGCAGTTGGCTGGTAGTGGCATGCGGTAAGGCATGCGGCGATTCTGGAAAGATCTAGGAGGTCTGTTGAAAGAGGCAGTTGGTGTGTGGTACTGGGCAGTTGATTTGTAAGGAGAGACAGTGAAGGAAGGCTGGGTTGATCTGTGAGTAGGAGTGGCAGAAAGCAGCGATTGCAGAAGCGGTGTTGTGGGACGGAGAGAGCAGGGATATGTGAGTTAACAGTGGCAGAGCTATTGAGTGCACGTGACATGGATGCAGAGAGAATAATATAGGAAATAAAGTGAAGAAGTAACATAGTGGCGACTTCTACAAAGCCTAGCAGTGAGAGCGGAGGTAAAGAAAGAAAGTGAGGGAGAGTGAACCTGCATGTAGAGAGAGACAGCGGAGATATAGAGTGAGACAGTCAGGGAAGAGAGAGAGCTAGAAAGTGTTCAGTGAGTTGGAGACAGAACGAGCAGCTGATTACTGTCATCAGAGGTGACAGTGCTGGAGTATTACCGAGGGAGTGAAACAAAATCGGTGATAGTCATTGATAGTCGGTAACGGGAGAGAGACAGCGAGAGTGGTGCCGGAGGAGACAGAGATAGAGCCTTCAGGTGAACAGCGGAGCCAGTGATAGTCGGTAACTGGAGAGTGAGAGTGGTGCCTGGAGGAGACAGAGATAGAGCCTTCGGGAGAGCCGTAAAGAAAATTGAAGGTCGAAGGAGTGATTGTTACAGAGGGAGAGACTACCGGGGAACTGAAGCAGAGACAGTATAATAACTAATTACCGGTAACATAATTTGGTGAACAGAAGGGGAGAACATTTGAGACAGAAGAAGGGGCAAGAAGTGAGAATAAAAGTAATTTAGAGAGAGAGTTCAGATTAATAAATTTACT
>WWET01005224.1:21361-32206 GCA_011038615.1 Limnodynastes dumerilii
AAACATCCCCATCATGTTTCCAGTCCCCCACCAGAATCCCCCACCATGTGTCCTCAAGATGGCGGTGGCGAGTCCCTCCTCTGCTACCTAGCAAAAGCCTGTCCTTGTTAGGTAGCAGAGGAGGAACCCCCTGCTGCCATATTCTCCTTACCTTACATTGCGGAAGTTCCTGCCACATTCGAGACGGATGCCGGGTGCTTCCTAAGGACACCCCCCACCATCTTGAATGCAGCATGAACTTTCTGAATGCAGATATAAGGTGAAGAATGTGGAGGTGACGGCAGCAGGTCCCTCATCCGCTACTGCCATCTCCACATTCTGCAACTTACTTGTGCATTCAGGAAGTTCCTAACACATTCAAGGTGGCGGCAGGGGTCCTTTAGAAGGCCCCGGCCGCCATCTTGGATGTGGCAGGAACTTTTTCAGTGCGGGCAGAAGAAAGGGCGGCGGGTACCGATACTGGGAGCTTCCTGCTGCCGTTAAAGGTAAGTAAATGGGACTCACAGGGGGAGGGGGAATGTGTTTTGTTTGTTTTTTTTAAGGTTTTTCTGTCCCTCACCATTTAGATGCTACTGCACATGCGTATAATGGTGAGGAGCAGAATGGCTTTTATATAGATACAAAGTCACCCCAGCACTTTTGCATTATCAGTGACATTCTATTTTTAAAAGAACAACTAGAGAGATTTGTTGCATAGATTTGTAAATATATAATAATCCACCAGTTACTTATAAGGCTTCTCCTTTTTGGTGGTCCTAACAAATACTGTCAGAGTTCCAATGTTACTATTATGCGAACCTCTACTTCTAATTGCAAAATCCAACCAGTGGAAGTCTCAAAACAACGTTTTGCCCAGCGAACACTAACAGGAGGTCTGACTGAGACATGAACACCCCTAAAACTTGGGCAAGATCCAACCGGACCATCTCACATTGGTTTCATCCCCAATCAGAGGTGTCCGAATGTATAGAAGCTTTAGACAGACTAACAAACGAACCAATAAATTATATATAAGACTAGAATAAGTGCTCTGCGTTGCCTGGATTTAAAATTCAAGTTATTAACTTATCAATGAGTTGGAAGTTACTGTCAATATTTTAATAATTAGCAGCTCTTCTAACACACCCATAGGCTCACAGCCAAGTGTGTATTTTGTTTTCAGGGAGTCACCAGTAACCCTAATCCCCAGCTTTCCTTTCTGTTCAATTGTATAATATAGTTCGTGATAAGTATTTTTGTTAATAAAAAAGACAACACTTATACCAATTAAGGCTTTAATTTTTATAAATTTCAACAGTAAAAAAGTACAACAGAAGCAAGAGTGTTAGAATAAAGTTGTTGAGCCCTGACAATTGTATTTGCTCTTCTTTTTTATGATAAAGCAAAGGCTGCTGTAGACATACTTACAGATACAGCATATGGATCCAGAGCTATGTTTAACACAAATATGGAAATTCAAGATGATTAGGACACACAATTAATATAAACCAAAAGCAGAGTCAATGATTGGTACATAAAGCTATTCTCAGATGACTTAGGGGCACCTGTGGAGATATTATTGTAATTTATATTGCACTTTTTCTTATCTGGGGGAAATTTGATAAAGGGCACATGGGGCTTCCAGGAAATGTGATGGCAGGTGTGCAGGTCTGTAGAATAATAAGAGCATACAGAGAAGACATATAATAGGCATCAGTGGTATAACCTTAGTGAAAGGGGGGCTGCAATGCGCCACTAAATGTCTGATGGCAGCCTTGATAAAGGATCCTTTTTGTACAGAGGGTCAATGGAAAGAATGGCTATGTTAAGCTCTAACTTGCTATGACATCAAACTCAGCACACATGTCTTTTGATGCAATAGAAATCAGAAAAACTGCAGAGAAAGTCAGCTTATGGCCAATGTCCCAACGATGTGTCCCCATGTCCATTTTCTGCAAAACAAAAAAAAATACACACACCATTAATTAAGAGTCACTGGCTTTCTGCTAATCCACAACTTCAATTTCACATAGGGAAGTAATCAAATGTAACTATTGCAGATTAGTCTCGGGAGTATACATTTCACTGTACAATAAAATTTTTCCTTAGATAAATACTATATCCAGACTTTGGTCCTTCCCATCAGATGTCAGTTTCACGCTGTATATAGTTTATGAGCGTATGGGAAGCCACTACCTTCATTAGCACACCCTTCTGATCCTGACCCCTACCTTAAGATTTCAACTCAGCCTTCATTTGAAATAAGAATGGATCACAATTCTGTATAGGGTGTTGGGCATAAGGCATATCTTTACAGTATTGTTTAAATATCTCAGCCTTGTCCACCATCAGAAACAAGTTGGTATGAAAATCTGAAAGTGAAGTTCCAGATCCATACAGAATTTGTAGTGTGTGCGCAAATTCAAAAAAACAAAACAAAATACTGTGTTTTCCCAGCATAGCAATAGAAAAACATCCCCTTTTCAAATATTACCAGGGTGACAGAAGGCTACTCATCTGATATCAGATACTGAAAGATTCAGAAAAACACTTCTAACAAGTTTGAAGACTGACACTTTTAATGCTTAAGTTCCTAGACTCCACAAGTCATATTTCAGAAAAAATTATGATATATTGCATGTTATATGAAAATGAAGTAGTCATAATGGCCAACTCCCATAACTCCATTCACCCCTTCCCCAAGACATTCTCCCCACACACACAGTGCACCCCCTCCAGATACACACACACACACACATAGTGCACCCCAATAAGACATGTTATACAGAGTGCACCCTCCACTCCCCACACACACATACAGTAAACCCCCTCAGACATTCCACCCCCAATCACACCCCGTAGAACATGCTAGACACACACAGTGCAACCCCATAAGACATGCTTTACAAACATACACAGTAC
The DNA here is from genome assembly GCA_011038615.1 of Limnodynastes dumerilii. Taxonomy (NCBI): domain Eukaryota; kingdom Metazoa; phylum Chordata; class Amphibia; order Anura; family Limnodynastidae; genus Limnodynastes; species Limnodynastes dumerilii. The sequence continues at coordinate 24,263 of WWET01005224.1, forward strand.
ACCCCCATAAGATATAGCCAGGGGCGTAACTAGAATTCTGTGGGCCCCACACCAGAATTTAGAACAGGGCCCCCATGTCCACACTAATAAATAGAGGGCACTCTTGAGACTTGCATAGTGAAGAGAAAAGGGCTTCTCCAGCCCTGCTTTAATAAGGAAAGGAAACCGACGTTTCAGGAGAGAGAACTCCTTTCTTCAGGGTCAGCAGATAGACAGCATATGAAAAAAATTGTACACACAAATACCTTACATAAATAGCAGTACAAAAACGTACTCACCCAATCCACGAGCCGCCAGAGTGCCTCCTTACCGGAAGTGCGCCCGTGGGGATCCCGTTTGGTTACCTATGGCAACGGAGGCGGGCCCCAGGGCATCCGTCAGTCATCGGCGGCGGCTCAGGGGTGTCTAAACAATAAATAAATAAAAGCAATGAGCGCATGTCATGGCATCAAAACTAAAGCACCAAATACATACACAAGTGATCAGAACCATGGCCAGGGACTGGACCATGGTGAGAAGCGCAACCAACACGGCAAATCAGTGAGCAAACACATATATAATGGCTATAATACCTAGCGCAGCATTTATAAATAAAGACACAAGTGTAAACACTACTAAGGAGCCAAAATGAGGAACAAATAAGACACAGGCATAATATTTGGCTGTAGTAAAGGCTATAGGGAAGGCTATAATAAATACTGCCAAAGTCATGATAAATAAAGCCAACTGTCCAACGTCAAAATAAGCTGTAATATTAGAGCAAGTGTGTAAACAAATGCGAAATGCAGCAGTACAACACCGCATATAAATAAAGGGGACCACGCATTCAACCTCCAGGAGTCTCGCAACCAGTTGCGAGACACTGGTTGACAGCAGGCCACCAACTGAACGACTTCAAGTGGATGGGTCTAGATCATATCCCCAAGACTGTTAGAGGAGGGGACAGAGAGAAGAGACTCCTTCAACATGAGAGCCGTCTCATTTACAATTTGAACACAGTTTACCCAGCAGGTCTCAATGAGACCCTTCCCCTGAACTGTTTTTTGTGACTTTAATGCTGAGAACATAATGAACTAGTCACAAAATTGAACTAGATTTCCCATCACTAGAGTCTGCAGAGCACAGCTTACACGCTCCTCCTCCTCCTGCTCTGCAGACTCCGCTGACCAGTGACCACACACACAGGTAATACAGATCCAGCATCTGGCATTTGCCAGATGGCCAGTCCGGACCTGGAGGAGCATAGCAGTGAGGAGGGGGCTTGCTGTCATAGCTGTGGTAAGTGAGGAGTCAGGCAGGCCTCCTGACTCCTCACTTATCAGAGTTAGGCCGGCAAAAAGGTTTACTTACCTGCAGCAGCAACGATAGTAGACTCTACAACGGTCCCTTGAGCCGCCTCCTTAATGTATTTAGTCGTCATCACACTGGCGTCTTGATGAGAGGAGCTGCCTGCAGCGCCGCGGGCTTGCCATACTGGGGTAGAGCGGCAACGGCCATGGAATCTGTCCCTGCAGCAATGCTAGAGAGAGTCACGGTAGATGAAGTGTCTATCCACCGTGACCCTCTGTTGCAGCGCTGGGGAGACAGATCCCACAGTGCTGCATAAGCAGTTTTTGGTGATGTCTGACAGTCTGAGTAAGTGGGGTGTGCGATGGGTAATATGTGCCTTGCGGGCCCCCTAAGCCACTGGGCCCCGCAGCAGTTGAACCCATTGAACCCCCTGTAGTTACGCCCTTGGATATAGCTATACACACACACTGTGTACCCCTAAGACACACATGTATGTGTGTGTGTGTGTGTGTGTGTGTGTGTGTGTGTGTGTGTGTGTGTGTGTGTGTGTGTGTGTGTGTATATATATATATATATATATACATACATACATACATATATACACACACACACACACGACTTCCAGGTCTCCTAGCTGGAGCACAAGTTTGTTCTTTACTGACTGACACATAGGTGGTACTCATATCACTTGTTCTGTGCGGAGGCCTGAAAAACATGAGCTGTTAATGGTCCCTGAGGACCAGGGCTGGGAAACACTGCTATAGATACATACACAGTGTACCCAGAAGACATGCTTTACACACAAAGTGCACCCACAAGATATGAGACAGACAGACAGAAATACATACACCCACCCACACAGTGCACCCATAAGACATGCTCTATATACCCCCACACAGTAAACCCATAAGATATGCCACACATACATTCCACCACTAAGACATGCTATATGCACAGAGTGCAACCATTAGACATACATACATACATACATACATACATACATACATACATACATACATACATACATACATACATACATACATACATACATACATACATACATACATACATACATACATACATTTTTTCCTACAGCATCTACCTCTCACACACACCACAAAAAGTTACTTTACACAAAAGACAATGCATTGCAGACACATGCTTGTATGTACCTGAAATCACTCTGAAACAGCAGCAGCTTCCATGTGCTGCAAAGACAGGAAACAGAGGAAACACTGTCTCGTCCCCCTAATCAGGTGACTGGTCACATGGCCGTGACATCAGCAGAGGTCCTTTAGCCCACTTAGACCTGGATATGGATGGCTCAGACTTCTGTTTGGAAGTGTTTGGTGCAGCGTGAGGGTGAGTGGACAACCACACTCTGCTGTTCCTTTTTCTTTTAAATAGTTAAGCATTTATTTACTCATTATTACGTTGTTTGTACACATGAGTGTGTATTTTTGATCGTTAAATTTATTTTCTTTTATCTCATGTTAACAGCACCATGGACTTTTACTGTCACATGACAAAACTATTGTTAAGGTGGATATTAGTTAGGGAATACAAGATGGGTGCAGAAAGTAAAAGATTTTGAAGGATTTTGCCCATATTGCTTTTGTTTATATTTCCTGTACATTGTTCTGACACTAACATGAAGTTGTTATTTATCAATGTTAGCTATTTTTTCATTTAAAAAAATCATAATAAATGAAAAGCACTCTGTGGCAGTTTCTCTTCATTTATCCTGAATACCATCTTATGATCTTTGTAAGTGATGTTATGATTTGTGGTTGTTTCCAAGATCAGATGGCAGAATATTGTTTTCACATTTCAGATATCTTGCAGACACTCAATCATGCCTGGGTGCAAAATATATTGAGGTGAGCTGAGCTGAGCTGAGGTAGTGTAAGCAGTAGGTTTTGTAGAGCAGCAAATTTTAAGGAGTATGGTAAACATATATTAAGGTCTTTACAACTGAGATAGATTTGCTCTACTCATACTAACTGCATTATCCCGTCTTGTTCTTTTTTTTACCCTCCTGCTACATGTTTACTTGTTAGTAGGGAGAAGTAACAAAAATAATATTTTGATTGAGAGCTTTGCAGATTTACTTTGCTCAATGTGGCTTAACTGATTCAGCATAGGTCTAATGTTCACTGTTATGTAGGTTAAAGTGACTATTTTCAGTATCCTAAAGTCATGTGTATAATAATTTTTGGGTAAAAAAAATGGGAAGTCTATGATTTCCTGTTCAACTCATGCATCAAGTGTAACCATACCCCTGCATTTAAGTATGTTTGAATACACAACGCTTCCTCTGTAGATTGTTAAAAAAAAAAAAACTGCAACTGTTTTACCATGCTTTCTTATATGTTTTTCTTATGTTTTCTAGAATTAGCAGAGGTACATTGCCACCATGCACCAGAAGCTTTTAAAGAGTGCCCACTATATAGAGCTGGGTAGTTATCAGTACTGGCCAGTATTGCTCCCAAGGGGAATCAGACTTTATACTTATGAACAGATCCCAATCTTCCTCAAAGACAATCCATATATTACAGATGGCTACAGAGCTTATCTTCCATCACGTTTGTGTTTGAAAAGGTAAAATAACTAACCAAAACATACAATTTACACTTAATTTACATGTTTATACTTAAAAACTACGGGCTGGATTTACAGCACCGGACATATTGCACTGCATATACGTCCGGTGTTTACCGGTTACACACATCATGCATTGCTGATAATATTTTTATTCTATTGCAGCCTTTTTGTGTTATCCAACGAGACTATAAATATTTGGAGTCATTTGTTCGGTTTTCTGCTTTTCTTCAGTCTGGGGGTCTACGACATGATGTCCGTTTTACCATCTGCAAATGCTTCCAGGGAGGATTTTGTTATTTGCTCCATCTGTCTTTTCTGTTTTCAAGTAAGAATGTGCCTGACAGAATTGTCTGTTTTTTTATGTGATCTATTAGTAATTCACATAATTCTAGAGAAATGGTTTATCATTTTAAGCAAAATGCGTAAGTGCTTAATAGTATACACCGATCTGCCAAGACATTTAAACCCCCTGCCTAATATTGTGTAGTTTCCCTTCGTGCCACCAAACAGCTTTGGTATGGACTCCACAAGCTCTCTAATGGTGCTCCTTGGTAACATGCTCAAAGATGTTTGCATTATAGCTTTTAAGTTGTGTAAGTTACAAATTGGGGACTCCATGGCTTGGACCTGTCTTTCCAGAACATCCTACAAATATGGCAATACTGTGGCCACGAAAGGGTGTACTTGGTCTGTTTCCCAGCAGAATATTGCCCAGAGCATCACTTTACATCCATCAGCTTGCCTTCTTCCCATAGTGCATCCTTCACCTGTCAGTGTATTTGGCTGATTAGCTGATCGGTGTATGTTAAATAGTCATTTTGCCCTATTATATGGAAACATACTAAGGAATATTATTATTACCAATTATATTAAATATAGACTTTTTAAGACATATTTTAGATGAAGATAATGTTATACATCACTGTAAACAATATTAAGTTTACATTACAGCAATTGTATTTTTTCAATGTTTGGATTACAGACAATTTAGATTTAAGCTAGATACACCAAATACAATTTCCTTGCCGATCAGTCCAATAATGGCATAGAGTTTATGCATGGAAGAGCCCCATGGCACCTGACGCTCCACCAAAAAGATGATCAATTAAAAACTTACAATTGAAAAATGTAAAAATCCCTCTCTTGAAATTAATAACACCCTGAAACCCCTTGTTTACCTAGTTTATTATTCACATATATGCATTGAGCAATTAACAAGGCTTAGAATAAGAAAAAAACCGTTGGCTAAGTGCACAGCAGGTTGTAGCCTGCTTATATGGCCTAATGTTTCCCATGTTACTGAGAGTCGCTAATGTTTGTAACCATTACAACTTTGTTTACAGTTATTAACAGCTCCCAACAGCCCAGCCCCTGTGATGGGGATTCCATTTGTCTCACCAATGTGGGTTGGTAGGGGTGTTCCAAAGCATTTAGTTACTGTCATGTGACTTCATGAAGTTGGATAAAGACATTTTATCATCTTCTAGTGTTTAAATAGATAATTTTAGGCATATGTAAATTAACAATTGTTCCAGCATTTTTTTGTTGTCCAACGCCCGCACGACAGAGGGGAGTGACGGGGTGTGCACTCCCCTCTGTCTCGCGTAATTTCAGACCCCCACGCGCACGGAAAGCACGCGGGGGTCTGGATCCGGTCCTAGATGTCCATTTTTTTGTTATACTTGTGGTCCATAATGATTTTATTTACTAGTTTAATAACCTACTGTGCAGATGATAGGCTTGGGGACCTTTGTTCCCTGCTCCCTAAAATAACAAACACGCACATACATTTATATCTACAGTCTCTAGAAATGTTTCCCATTTCCCTTCTCCCTTCCTGACTGAACATAAAGGTCCTCACACATTTACTGTTCACTAATCATTTTGCTCTTACTGACTATGGTTAAACTTAAGTAGCAGTTCTTTACAGTCATTTCTTAATATATTCTCAAACACATTAAAATGCATAATTTATAAATTGGTGGCTGTCTTAGTAAAAGTAAACATGTGTTTCATGTTGTAGGTGTGCATGTTATGCTCTGTGGGATATCACCTCTTTTGTTGTCACCGCTCAGAGAAAACAAGCAGACGATGGATGGCACTCGATTATGCAGGCATTTCAATTGGCATCTTGGGTTGCTATGTCTCTGGGGTGTTTTATGCTTTCTACTGTAACAATGTAGGTAATCATTCACCATTTTCATTCTTGATCAGTGTAGGAAACCATTCATTTTCTGGCTCAAATCAATGAAGCCATCACATTGGTTTCCATTGCCTCAGGCAAGGTTTTATTTTGTATTCTCCAGACCTTGAGTCTTATTTATCCTGCTAATGAGCACTGTTGGGAGCTGAAGTCCACATAATTTTCATGAGTAAATTTCCATATTAAAAATAATGAGTGAAGGGACATTTTGAACTCATGCCTTCTGTGTGTTCCATTTAAATGTACTCTGCCAACTGTGTGTACTTCAAAAAAAGTCTTTTATGGCAGGAAGAGAAATGCCAACTGAGCCATTTGGGGTTCATTAACTGTAGGCTTTGATTAGAGAATTGAGTGGGTCATTGGTCTGTCACTAGATTTCTGAATTGATTATGTATTGGATTTTAAAACATGCCTATATCTGTAAAGCAGAAAAGAACAGTATCAAAAATGGTATTTAAAGTTCATTTGTTTTATGTTCATATTAACTATATTGTTAGTCTTTGATAACTCTGCTACGTATCATAGGAGCAAATGCTTTTGATCACAGGGTGAACTGTTTTTGCTAAACAAAAATATAGCATATTTACTGTACAATTGTTTACAATGAAAGCTGATCCTGAATTGCATTTTTTCAGGAACCTTAAGTGTGTGCTAGCAAGCACATGCAGTACTGAGCTAGCCAGCGGTATCACGATCAAGGTTTACACCTGCATTGTTTTTAATACCACCATGGCAGCAGACACTGTCTGACATTACCTGGCTGGCAGTTCAGACAACGGGGGTATTCCAGATTTGGAAGTAGGAGCAAAGCTGCACCTTGGTAAAAGCATGTTAAACTGCAGGGAGAGGCAAACTTAAAAAGTGCAAACAGAATGAGATTGCACAACCTTCAAAACAGGGAAATTATGGCCGAGCCTGCTGTAATTCCCTGGGTGGCCGTAGGTCTAGATCAGGCCCATAGAGTGGAGAGAGCAGTTTGGAAATACACAGGGTGTATAAAAGACAGTGTAAATAGTGAACTCGCTTACTGTGTCATTCATAACCACTGAAACTTTCATATTAAACTGAGCATAGTTTAGTAACGAAAAGGGACAGATATTTTAAACCATGAAAAAGGAAAAGTAAAGTCAGTTATAAAATATAAACAGAATGTGAAAATATAAATGCATCAATATTACATGCTATGAGTTTAGAATGTCACTTAAAAGAAGCACTTTATAGGAATATAGTGCAGTGAGAATTTGAAAAATGTACCTTCATTAAATCAGTTAATGTTACAATGTACTCTGTTACATCAAACAACATATTAAAATGATAGCATCTTATATATGTATTTAAACATTTAGTAAGAAATATCTTGGGAACACCCCTAGATATATAACTCCAGCACCTATTCAAAGGTAGCAAACAGACAATACCTTGGTGTTATCAGCAGCACCTATAGGGGTAACCACTCCCCTTTAAAGACAAAATAGAGATAAACAGAAAAAGGTGCGCTTATTATATCACCTCATATAGTTCTATTTATTCAGATAAAATAAATTTCAGCAAATACAACAATTAGATCAGATATATGTATTTAAACAGTCTGGTCATATATTTTTTAATACACACTATGGGGTAGATCCAGAACTACGTTTTCCGTACGTTTATTCGCGTAACGTACTTTCGTGTGCGTACCTTCTATACACTCCCCTAGGCACACCCCTTGAATGTACGTATTTTGTCAAGATACGCTTTCCAAACCCTACCTTAACTTTTGCCAATGTAACCGCGGTGATCCGCACACGTACGTATGGGCAACACGTATTTACGCAGCTAAGCGCGCCCATACTGTACACTTTAAA